>PVHX01002351.1:26843-171251 GCA_004024805.1 Geosciurus inauris
ATTCTCCTGCCTCAGCCTCCCAAAGTGCGGGGATTACAGGCGTGCGCCACTGTGCCTGGCTTGAGTTTGCTTTTTTGATTATCACTGCTATTCAGTTTTCCTTGTTAGGTTTTTCAATACTTTGAGTCAGTAAATGTGGAGCCACAAAAAATTAAGGTTTAAGCTGGGCACGGTGGTGCAAACCTATAATCCCAGCACTTTGGGAGGCTGAGGCAGGAGAATCATGAGTTCAAAACCAGCCTCAGCAACGGTGAGGTGCTAAGCAACTCAGTGAGACCCTGTCTCTACATAAAACACAAAATAGGGGTGGGGATGTGGCTCAGTGGTCGAGTGCCCCTGAGTTCAATCTCTAGTACCAAAAAAAAAAAAATAAGGTTTAAACTTTTCCAAACTGCATCTTTCACATTTAACCTTATGTTTTACAGTTGAAATACAATTATTTTTTAATTTAGTAATATTTATTTTGGTTATTGTTATTGCTCAATTTCAGCTGTATATACCTTAGTCTATCTCAAACCCCACCCCTCTCTCCAAACTATAAAATTCAGTCTTGAGTGTGTCTGTATTTTATAGATTAAAATATTTTTACTAATGGACTGATGTACTTTTATTGTGTCAAGAAGCTCAAGCAACCAAATTCCTATATAATTAGAAAAACCATTCCTAATTATAAATATATAGGGATTATAGCAGCCAGTTAGGGATTCAGCAGCCAGTCTTCACTATTTATGACCTTGCTATCCTCATTTTAAAATTTTAAACTTTTATGTCAAAAAAACATCTTTCTATAATTAAGTCTTTCCACATACTTTAAACATCAGATTTTCAAGCAACAGCAATTGAAAAGTATTAAAATAATATAATTACCATTAAAGGCCAATAATTTGATTCTTACAAGAATCATATCAAAGGAAAAATTGAAAGTTATAGCATATTACCTCTATTTGCTTTGTATATGATTTTCACTGATAATTGGAGATTTAATTTTTATAAACTCTTTGTCTGAATTATAACTGCTTACATCTGAAAAGCTGTTACAACTAGTGCTTCTTATTATATAAGTACCACAGAATTTATATCTTTTTATTCATTACTGTATTATTCTGATTTTGAATATTCTTGGGCTATGGATGAATAAGACACAAGGAAACCCAAATGAATTTAGTCACTTGTTTAAAGTCAAAAAGATTTTAAACATAATAGGAAACATTAAATCAATACTGGAGGGAATTAATTCAACACCTATTCATAATTTTTAAATATGCCCTTAGACAAATAGAACATTAATTTGATGACAAGTATCTAGCAAAAATATAGAGAAAGATCCCTCCTGGTACAGAAGCCTGGGACACAGAAGTATGCTACAGAAGTCAGTCAGCCTTAACAAGACAACATTAAATGTAAGGGTTAGAACAGAAACTGCAGAATTATCATGAGTACTAGTGTATATAATTGCCTATATAGTACATCTAAGAGAATCTGTGCACAACACCATAACATTCAGCAAGGTTGTTGAAGAGATAAAAATCAATGTTCCTATACAAAATTAAAACAGTAGAAAATGTAAATTTTTAACACTGTTTTTTTTAAGACACAACAAAAAGAAAACCCATGATAGAAATTAATTTTAACATGAAACCTAATTTTCTTTGTGAAAACTTTGGTACAGCTTTGTAGGAAACAGGGCCAAAAATGGAGAGAAAAATGATGTGTGGATGAGAAAGATAAGTATCAACATGGAGAAATAGCAGTTCTTCTCTTAGACAAATTCTAAAGTTTATACAGATAAGTAAATGGCCAAGAGAATGTTGAAGTAAACGAATGGGGTGTGTGTGAGAAACACTCTATAAGTGTAAAACTACACGAGTTAAAATGGTGTGGTGTTATCACAAAGACGGATAGATAGGTCATTAAAACAGAATAGTGACTAATAGAACATCTGTGGTCACCAAGATATTCTGCTCATGATGTTGCATGAATTTATTATTCATATGCAAGAAGAAAGTCTAGAGAGACAAAAAAAAACTTAAAAGTTAAAATCAAAAGTAATATTTCTGCAAGAAAGGAAAATGCTTATATGAGACAACAGTTTAGGGAAGGAATTATGGTTTTTTGTGGGGAGGTTTACTACAGATTGAACCCAGAGGTGCTTTACCACTGAGCTACATCCCCAGCCCTTTTAAGAGAGTCACACAACTTAGAGCCTTGCTAAATTGCTGAGGCTGGCTTTGAACTTGCGTTTCTCCTGCCTCCCAAGTCCCTGGGATTACAGGCATGCACCACCATGCCTGGCAGGGAAGGATTTTCTAAACAACCTAAATAATCTTATGACACTGCATCATTTGTCTTAGGGAAGTTTTGGATTTAACTAAGTCAAAAGACAACATGTACATTAGGAAAAAACTGTCTACGTTATATATAACCAATACAAAATATTGAAAAGATGAAGAACTATAAATTTATAAGACAAACTGAACAATGCAATTACAAACTTAGAAAACAAACAGGCAATTCATAAGATGGCCAAAACACATATAAATAATGGTTGATACAGTTCATCAGGAAAATCGAAATTAAAGAAAGACACAACTTACACACTTATCAGGTTAGCAATAATAGTCATCTGATAACATCTAGTTAAAACTGTGGAGAAGGGGCACTATCACATGGCACTGCTGAGACTGTCAACTGGCACAGCTACTTTTTAAAAAATATTTACAGTCCTGGGGATCAAACCCAAGGCCTTGCACATGCTAGGCAAATTCTCTTACCACTAAGCTATATCCCCAGCCCTGGTATACCTACTTTCTAAAGAAAATTTCCAATACTTTAAAAAGAATCAACAGTAAATGCAGGGGAAAATGTCTCATGTATGAGTGTCCAACAGATAAATATATAACAAATTAAAATTTCATCTAGTAAAGAGTGACATCGAAGGTGGGAAGCTACCTTGGTTTAGGCATTTTCAAGTTGGCGTACTGAAGGAATTCAAGGATGCAGGGAAACTAAGGGTAACAGAGCAATTACTGATAAATGACCACAGGATGATAATCTTGTGGGAAACTAGTTTTTAAATTGTCTGTAGAAACTCAGTCTTGAAAAGATGTGTTGGGGATGATATGGGGAGGAAAGCTAGAGAGGCTAGGGTTTAGATGTCCTCCTTCTGCTTTGAAGAGTGTAGTTCCACTCTCATCTGTTTGACATATTGGGAGTTTCCTATAAGATTTCACTTGAAAAATATTCTCTGTGAAGACTACTGGTTTAAAAGAAGAAAAGGACCTTAAAATCTTCTAGGAATAAAAAGTACATTGACTTAAAAGTGCTCAAAGGATAGAAGCTTGGTTGTAGCAGCAGTTTTAGATTTCTGCTATAGGTGTGCTGAATAGTCATTAACAGCTTTTCTTTTTCTTTTATCCTGCAGTGCTAGAGATTGAATCCAGAGCTCATGCATACTAGGTAAGCACTCTACCACTGAGTCATTAATTCCACTTTATATGCAAAGGTTAGCAAGTATCAAGAAAATATTTGAGTATTTATTACATATCAGGTACTATGTTTGCATAGTGTAGCCTAAAATTTTCATTGCCCCATTTTATAGATGAAAAAGATAAAGTTCAAAGAGATTCATTAACTTGTAAAATGTTACATGGCTAGCAAAAAAGTGAAGTCAGGATTTAAACCCAATTCTTTCTGACTCCAAACTCTCAGCTATGTACAGTAATAATGAACAAAATGAATATCTTTGCAACCAATTGTTTTTTCATGACTTCAAAATTATTTGAATTCAGCCATATACAAAACACAAGCAAAAAAAGAGGTGGTGGTAAGGTTTGTAAACTGGTACCAAAGTATCGAAAACTTCTTTAAAAAGTACATCTCAAAATTAAAAAATTGCTCCTCATAAACATTAAACATTTCAGTTACCTATCTCATTTTGAACTTTAATTGGATCCTATCTTTATTATCAATTTTTAGACATTTAAGTATGCTTATATTTTATTAAGAAACAGTATATGTAACTTGATATGTGAAAGAAAAAATTCATCATATCATTTTAAAATTGTATATTCATGTTATTTGCCTATCAGTTTTAAACTTCCTTATAAAAACTTTAAGGAAACACTATACTGTTTTGAACTACATTCTTGTCAATTTACTTGTCAAGTTGTGATTTTAATAACTAAAGTTTCTTAAAAGGTTATGGACTTCAAATTATGGTGAAATGTACAGGATGTACCTGTGTTGTAGGAATAAGACTATGCCAAACTATAAAACGTACACAGTTCTGATGTATAGATAAATAAGCCAGTTATCACTCCTGTCACAGAACCCTTATTTGTACACTGTTCTACATCCCCCCCCCCACGGGGGTGTAGCAGCGTACATGAGTCTGTTACGTTCACTGAGGCTGACAGCTGTATCTTATTTGTCATTATGTCCTCTTACCCCAGGCCCCAGACCAAATTCAAAACGTTAAGGAGACAAGTTATGTATTTTTAATTAAGATCATAGACAAATGCTTTACCACCTTCAGATAGATATATCTGATTCTCTCTTCCCCTCTCTCCCTCCCTCCCCACCCTTACCAAAAACAGCGGGTGTGAAACTGGTGAGCAACTTCCACTTGCACATAGCAAGTTTGTTCCATTGCTTTTGGATGAGTTTACTGGGCCTCCAACTTCTTTGTTACTGTTTAAGGATTCAGGTGATGAAGTTTTTAGGTAAGGTGAGAGAGATTTTGTTCTACAGTCATAATCCTGAGTAAAATCCTTTTCTGTTATTTTCTCTATACCTGTATTGTCTCACAAAACACAAACAAAACAGATGGCAGGTGTTATCAATGATGTCTGCTTTAGAAATAGCATGATTAAATTCTAAGAATATGATCATTTATCAAACCCTAGAATCTTACCTATATTTTAAAAAGATAAACTTTCACAGGCAGATACTCAGTGGCAGAGTGCTTGCCTAGCATTCCTAAGACCCTGGGCTCCATCTCTAAAACTGAAATATCCAAACACCACTAAAAAATAAAAGATCAACTTTCTATAAATTAAGGCCATATTATGTTTAAAGTATTTTGAAGACTCTGAAAAACAGCTGAAATTAAAAACTTTCAAAACATTTTCCAACAAAATATCTACAATGAGCTGAAATATAATTATCAATCTAAATATTATCTTCATTATTTTATCACCATAGTAAATAGTGTTTGTTACATGTTAAAGTCACAGAAATTTTGTAATTGGAAAGACTAGGAAAATCAAATGATCTGATTATCTCATAAAACGAGGAAATTCACTGCTGAAATAAGTCTTAAAATAAAAGAATTCTTAGTTTTCATATGAAATCTGGGCATGTACATTTGTCTTTCAGTATGTGCTAAAGTGGTTCTAAGCATCAGTGAAGAACGCAATCACTAGCTACTTTTAAGCATAAGTACATTGACTGATCCATATGGCAAATTTTAAGTGAAATGAGTAACATTCAGAAATGCTTTTAAAGATCCTTACAAGGATATGAAAGTGATACGAAAAGTACAAACTTGTAGTTTCTCTACTAGAAAGACCTTCATATGCCAGAGCTTTAAAAAATGTCAATTTTCTTTACAATTTATTATTAAAAAGCAAAATATCTATCATGAAGATAATCTACTGTTAGTCCACAGAATGATCATGGCATTCCTTGGAATCTTGTCAATAAATTGTAAAAAAGAAACAATGGAAATCCTTGCAATCTTTGTGTTTTTAAATGTATTTTCAGCTAAAAGCACATTAAAAGTAAGCTCTTAGTTAAGCTTTCACTTACTTACAAACATGTATTAAATGTTTCCCATACTGAAGCATTTGATAATTTTAACTTCCTACCATGAAAAATTTAATAGTGACGATGTCCCCAAGTTAGCAAAAATCAAGTTACTAGCATTAACTAGCATAAAAATGAAGTTTTAACTACCTACAATCTTAAGTACCTATAATCTTAATCCCTCAAAATTAATCTACAAATTATATTTTTACATAATTAGTTATTCAACTACAATACAAGAAAATGATACTGACATCTCATTACTTCTACAGATGATGGAGTCTCAGATAAAGATGAAGGAGATAAATCAAGACTACTATCTTTTATAGTATCTTTTAGTAGAGATGAGTATTTCCATTCTTTTGATAGTTCTTTTTGTGTATCAGCAGAGATGACTTTCTGTTGTTTCTTTGGCAGTTTCATTGTTTTGGTTCTAGAATGGATGTTTTCCTCCTAAATTTATTGATAACCTTAAAGTTATACTTGAATACAAATACTTACTCTTGGACACAAAACAAATCTCACTGAGATTCTTATTAAATGTCTTATATTACTACATACAGATATTACAAGGGCCTAGGCATTAGTAAAAACTTTCTAATATACTAGATGGCATAAGACAAATGTGCAGGAAAATGTAACACTTAGATACAATAAATAAGAGATACAAATAAAATGCTATAAGAGTTCAGAGATTATATCCAATTTAGGGAAACCAGAAAGGATTCCTAGATTTTGAAGTATCTGAATTACTGAGAAGTGGTGAAAGACAGTGGTGAGAGGAGGACCTACTGGGATGTGAAGATGGCTGATAGAGTGAAAGCAGTGGAAAGCTCAAGTCTTATGGTATCTGGCTATTTACAGTTCTAGGTATATAATGGGGAAACGTAGAAGAAACAAGGGAAAGGTATTTTGATGCTCTGAATGTTTGTCAAGAGGGAGATTTTCAGGGTTAATTCTTTGAAGAGCAATAGGATTAGAGGTGACTTGGATACATTTGTATGTGAGGAAACTAAAATGAAGGGATACAAAATGTGGAGGTAAGTAATGAAGTCTTCCAGGTAAGAGATAACAAGGGAGGTGGGGGTTTATTTACTTAATATCAGCAGAGTGTAGTAGTCAGAAACCTACCAGACTCTCTGGGTTCAAATTCTATCTGTTTCACTTTCTTGTGTGATAAATTTGTAAAGTGCTTAAAACTGCAGCTGGCGTATTACCTTTTACCTTTGTGTTAAAGAAAGCTTTCAAATACAGATGGCTGGGAATGTTTGTAACATTATGAGACAGGTGGGATAGTACAAAGAAAAAACCTGACACCAATATTTTTTCTTTCATTCAGAGAAAGATCCATAGTTTCCCAACAGGTTGTACTATATTGAAGCATGATTTTAGAAATATTAAATACTTTTCTATTTCAAAAACATCATCTTAAAGTTATAATTTCACTGGAGACAGACATCTGATTTCTAACACTAATGCCACCTTATAAAATTTAGCACTATATTACCAATTTTTAGAATTACTATAAAAAGTTTTCTCATATAGGTCAAATCTTTTTTTTTTTGGTACTGGGGATTGAACTCAGGGGCACTCGACCACTGAGCCACATCCCCAGCCCTATTTTGTGGTTTTTTTTGTTTTTTTTTTTAATGTAGAGACAGGGTCTCACTGAGTTGCTTAGTGCCTCACCATTGCTGAGGCTGGCTTTGAACTCGTGATTCTCCTGTCTCAGCCTCCCTAAGTGCTGGGATTACAGGCTTGAGCCACCACGCCTGGCTCATACAGGTCAAATCTTAAAAAGATGTAAGATAAATCTGATATTTTTGTAAAAGTATATATTTAATATTTTAAGGGGCTTTTAGAAATTATTAAACTGAACCATATCTATTTACCTTTACTAGCAAGCTCTCTTTAAATGAATGTGACAATTCTTGTTCACTCTCCGATTCTGAATTTGAGAGATCTTTATAATTTTTTTTGGTTTTTGCTGCTCTTCGTGGAAGTCTGGTTCTCCCATCTTGAACTGTCTCATCCCCCTTCTTGGTGTTTTCATTGTATGCCTTGAGGAGAAATATTCCTGAATATTATTACATCAATATTCAAGATATAAAAATATAAGCTACTTGCTATAAAATTGGCACTAGACAGACATCAAATATTTGGTAAGAATAAAATTATTTTTGATTAATAGATTTTGAATGATTATAAATGTTTGATTTTCCCATTTCAATTATCTTCTTTACCAATTTTTAACCTTATCATTAAATCTGAAAGACACTTGATATAAATTAGCTAAACTAAAAGGAGGTCAAATGTACCTGTAATCACACAGAATGAAACAGACTAAAACGATGGCCAACATAATTCCAAAAAACACAAGTCAAGAGAAGTGTGCAAAGGCAGGAACACTTATGGAAAACGAGTAATTGATAGTAAGAAAATTATGAAATGGCAAATGAATTATATTTATATGATAATAAAAAATAACTTTAAGGGAATGTTTGAACACAAACTTCTTACTTTACCATTTTAGATCTTGGTTGACCCTTATCCAAAGATGGTTCTGAAATTCAGGAAAATAAGGTTAAATTTTTCTAATAGATAAAAATTGGCATTAAGTTTCTTAGAGTCATTGCTGCATGTATAAATTAAAAATCATTAAAAAACAAGAGCATATATTCTTTTTTAAAAAAATGTTGATAATGAATCACCTCCCAATGTGGCTTTCAAGCCACCAGGACTCAAGGCCCCCTCACAACCTCCACTCTTCTGTTAAAGAATTTGGCTGTCATGCTGACAGGCTGCTTGGGGATCATTCCCTTTCTCCAAGCTTCCCACCTCACTCCTTGGTAATGAAGACTGATCCCAGGGGATTCCTTTGTCACTGACCTACATCCCTGGTTGTATTTATCTGAGACAAGGTCTCACCAAATTGCTTGAGCTGGTCTTGAATTTGTGATCTTTCTCTCTTAGCCTCCCAAGACACTGGGATTACAGACACATGCCACCACGTGTAGCCATTCCCCTGAACTCTAGTTAGTATCCCATTGTATCACATCAGATGGGAAAGAATCCATCTTTAAACTCATTCAAAAATTAAATTTCAAGAATTGATAACTCTTACTGTGTAGTGTTTGGTATGGTATAAATTGCCAATGCTCCTTGTCCTCAATTTTATATTCTCAAATTTCTTAAACATGTAAAAGCATATGCAATATGTTATAAAGTGAATGGCCATGAATCTACCACTCAATTTAAGAACTGGATTATGAAATGAGATCATCCAAGTAGAAGGAATAGAGCCTATTTGGAAGAAAGGTCTTCTAATCCTGGCAATTAGTCAGCTTATACATATTAAATTGTCAATCATTTAAATAAAGTAATTCACATAGAATTTCAATTTTTAAAGTATTTGCTGATTATAATATTTAATCTCTAAAATCTTGAGATTTCTCATCTTCTGCTTGTAAAAAAAATGTATTGATTCGTACATCTTCCCACTACACTGTAAGCTCCCTGAGGGCATGTGGGCCTTACCCTGTTTCTCCTTGGCTTATAACGCACAGCTTCAAAGTCCAGACTCCACAATCAGATCTAGCCTCTTTTTTCATTATTGTCTCACAAATATAATACATGTTCCAACTACCCCCATTCTGCATTCCCTGCATATACTATGCTATTCCATAATTCTGTCCCTTGTACCTATGATAATCCTGCTCCTTTCCTTCCTGATGTATTTGGTTGAACTCTCACATTTGAGATTTAGCCTCATTTACAAACATATATCCAACTTCACTTTTGTCTGACTTTAATTCTCTTTAAGCTATGTCACCCCACCACCAGAGTGTGGTGATTTTTATCCTAAACAAAATAAAAGCTGAATCCCTTAAAATAAATACAAATTTAATCAAAAAACAGTTGTCTTCTTTTAAAAATGAAATAAAGTCTTTGCCTTTTAGGAAACATTGACATTGATGTTCAGTTACAGAAATGGTCCTTATCTTTAGCCAAAACTTATACCTCAACTTGTCTGCAACTACTTCAGCAGATTCATTTTCACAAAGACAGAAATCATATTCTAGGAAAATATTTTTGTAAGACCTGAAAATTGTTTTCCTTCTGATATATTTCTATTGCATCCAAATGAATTCCTAAAAAGCATGTAAGTTGAGTACAGCAGGGAGACAGGATGTTGAGAAGTAAATATATAAAATAAATGCAAATAACCATAAATAGATGACTGTTAGTGTCATGGCTCAAACTGTGGTTTTGTTTAAGTGTGCTAAGTTCATGAGTACTTTGTACATTATTTACAAAAACTAATTAGCTAAATGGCAGTTAAGTGAGCCATGAGTAGAAAAGTGATGAAAGTTATGTTGTGAAACAAGGACAACATTAAATTATATTTTGTGTCCCCCTACAGTCCTTTTAAAAAAGTAATTTAAATATTATCATACTGTACAAAACAAAAACATAACTACCATAGTGTTTTGTCCTATTTGTAGGGATATATTATTATAAATGGTCTACATATAAACAATGAAACATTTAATATAATCAAAATGATAAATTTGCATCATTTCTCTAATAATTTCTTACTTGATTTCTCGATTTCACATTTCTTCACATTTTTATTTCTGCTGTAGTCTATGAGCTGCGGTTTTGATTTTGGTTCTCTCAGCCAGCTGATGTCTGTCTTGCTGTCATCACATCTATATTCTGTTTCAGTATCACTGAAGAGATTTTTCTTTTTATGATTTGTCATAATCTATTTTTAAAAAGATATTTGAAAGCTAAGAAGAAATATCTTATTAAAGGAATTTAAGCCAACCTCTTCTCCCTAACCCCAAAATCCAAGAAATCTAACTTCTCATTGTTTTAACATACCAATTTAAGGATTGGCATTAAGGATCTATTCAAGAAAGTCACTCAGAAATACAGATCAGATAGTGAGAATTATATTTTGGTGTTGGCATTAACTAAAAACTAAAAACAATTTATTTCCAGAGATATAACCTAACACTATTAAAGAAAACAACAGAAGCTGTCATATTAACATGGATAATTTCATAAAGGAACTAAAAAATAATACATTTTTTTTGGCTAGTAGGGATTGAACTCAGGGGCACTCAACCACTGGGCCACATCCCCAGCCATATTTTCTATTTTATTTCGAGACGGGGTCTCACTGAGTTGCTCAGCACCTTGCTTTTGCTGAGGCTGGCTTTCTACTCACGAGCCTCCTGCCTCAGCCTTCTGAGCCACTGGGATTGCAGTTGTGCACTACCGTGCCCAGCAAAAAATAAAAATATTTTTGTTTCCCGTTGTCTTTGATGATAATATTTGGCATTAAAATGTATTAAAAGAAATGCTGTTTTTAATATAACACATTAGGATATTACAACTTACTCTTTCATCTTTTGTTGTGAGAGAAGGTTCAAGTTCATCATGATTCCTTAAACCTACCCTTAAGCAAAAATAAGAATTAATGTAAAAATACTGGTCATACTTGTTTTCTTAAGCCAGCATGCACTGGACAATTAGATCTGAGTTTTCAACCTGAACTCTTTCACTAATTAGTTATATAATTCTGGGCAGGTCGTTTATCCTCTCTGCTTAGTTAATTATAAAATAATGTGTGTGGATTAAAGAAATATACAACTACAATTCAAAGTATAGATTATCTGCATATTAACTGAAAAAGTAAATGCTGAAGTAACAGAATCATGACAGAGATAATCATGACAGTAGCATTTTTATTTCACTCTGCTCATATGTTAAAAATTTTCAGAGAAAAAGACTGGGCAAGCTAAGTAAGAAGGGAAAAAAGATAAAATTAAGTTTTAATCTGACCCATGTAAATATAATAAAAACACCTACAATTTTATTGAATTATCCACACAGGCTTCTGTAGCTGTCGCTTTAAATTCTTGGATCTATATGGTGAATAAACATTAAAAATAAAAGAGTATTTTTAGTGTCAAGGTAAAGAAAAATTAAGGAAATAAGCACAAAATCTAGGTTCTGTCATTTCACAGAATCATAAAAACTGACAATAAAATCAAAAGACGATACAGTAAATATAATAAAATCTACTAAGAGCAAAACAAAAGTATTTGTTTTATACCTGTTCCAACAATAAGAAAATCGATTTTCTTGATATAGTAAGTCCTTCTACTTCTCCCACTCATTTCTCTCTACCTTATTACAAAACATTTAGAACAAAACCCTTAAATATACCTAGGCTGGTTATCCAAATAAATTTTCACATATTTAAAAAATATTAAAGTACATCTATAAGAAAATGCATATTAAAAACATACACTCTTAACTGTATAATACAAAATAACTACTGATTAAGTACAAAATAATCATTAATTTCTAGCTTACCCCGAGTTTTATAATAGGATCATCAGCTCCATTCAAATTAAAATTATAAACATCATTCCTGTAAAATTAAATACAAATGTTAGTTTCATTATACAAGAAATACGTTTAGTTTCTTCAAGTATAAAGAAAATGAAAAGGTTTATGAAAAATTACTTACAATGGGCATTCAGAAGTAACATTAACAAAAGTAGTCTTCAGTTTTCTATAACTTTTTTTCTGAACTTTTTCCTAAATACAAGAGGTTTACATAAAACCATTTAAACTTAGATTACTATTTACCATACATAGCAAACAAATCACATGTGCAATTAAATTTTCATATATTTCATAATTCCAGTTGTGCCTTTGCTACTATTAATCTGGTATTTGTAACATTTTCCTTAATGTAAATTGAACAAACATGTACCCCAAAGAAATGAAATCACCACCTGTAAAGATACCTGCACTCCCATTTTCATTGTGACATTATTATTAATATCCAAGACAGAGAAACAACCTAAAGTGTCTACTGATAGACAAATGGATAAGGAAATTGATAAACACATAATACTTATGCACACATGCATGCACACAAGTGTGCATGCACACACACACACAGGAATGTTATTCAGCTATAAAAACAAGAAGATACTCCCATTTGCCACAACATGTATAAACCTGGAGGTATTATGCCTGGAGGTATTATGCCAAATTAAATAAGGCAAACACAGAAAGAAAACTGCATGATTTCACATGTGGAATCTAAAGAAAAGTTGAGCATACAGAAATATAAAATGGTAGTTATGAGTGGGGCAAGGAGAAGGAAATGAGAAGTTGGTCAAAGGATAATATGTAGGGATGAATAAATTCTAGAGATCTAATATACAGAAAATGAGGATTACAGTTAATAATATTATATTGTATTCAGGTTTTTTTCTTAAAGGTCAGATTTTAGGTGTTTTTTGGCCACATACACCCACACATGGGTAAATTATGTAAGATAATGGATATGTTCATTTTCTTGCCTATAGTAACCATTTCACTATGTAATATCATCATTTCATTCACCTTAAATATATACAAGGAAAATATCAAACATCTACACTAAAAAATGATTTGAATGTATATACTAATTAAAACATAATAAAATTATAAATCTAATATCAGATCTTATTCCTTAAAATTTACTGGTATTTTAGTACATAAATGATGTTATGACTAGTATTGTAAGCTAAATTTAAGTGATTCTAGAATCTCAAAGTAAGCATGTTTCAATTTTATTGGATTCTCATTTGCTTTAAATTCTTAAATAGAAAACTTTGAAAGAGGTTAAGGCTTTTGTAAAATTTGATGTAAGAGTCAAAAAGGAAATCACTTTGCAAGTATTACATGGGGAAAATATGTGTAAGATTATTCACATAGATTATACCTCAAATTACTAAGGGTAGTAAAGAAGTTAAATAAAATTTCATAAATTAATAGTTGTATTGTTTTATTAAAGACATTTAACTAATGATTAATATTGTTAAATAACTAATCAAATTAATCAGAAAACTAATTTAATATCCAGTAAGTTATAAATATTAAAACTTAAAACATTCATTTTAATTTATAACTTATTTTCAGTTTAAAATTTTGGCTATTTCATATAGAATTATTTGCATTACTCTCAAAACTTTCTCTCTCAATGTATCATTCCTCTGATCACTTATCTGACTTACCAGTGTTCAGGTACATATACGTATGTTCATTTACCTTTTGTGTACTAGTGTCTGCTAGATGTCACAGAACGTATAAAACAGGATAAGTAAATATGACTACATGTATATATTATAGAGGTACAAAGGTGAACAAAGGTGTCAAAAGAAGATATAAAGATGACTCGAAACAGTTACACCATAATAAGACTGGAGAGGGGGGAAAAGTCTGTAATAATGAATAAAATAGTTTTTATAAGTACAAAAATTCTTTCTTTTCACCTGATAATTTTTTTGGTCAGGGGACCTTGGAAACTTCTCACAAAGACAGACTCCAAAGCAAGACTCTCAATTAGTATTAAGATCTTGGTGATCAGAAAAGAAGGCAAGAGAGCCTACTTAACTCAGTTTGAGTTCTTTCCAAATAAGGTTAAAGAGAATAAGTACTTAGGGAAGACACACCAGGGAAGCTCAAATTACGCTGTTTCAGCCAAACAAGACGTGTCTAGGAAACAGGTATTAAGAAATAAGACAAGCCGGGCACAGTGGCACAAGCCTGTAATCCCAGCACTTAGGGAGGCCAAGACAGGAGAATCGCGAGTTCAAAGCCAGCCTCAGCAATGGTGAGGCGCTAAGCAACTCAGTGAGACTCTGTCTCTACATAAAACACAAAATAGGGCTGGGGATGTGGCTCAGTGGTCGAGTGCCCCTGAGTTCAATCTCCAGTACCAAAAAGAAAGAAAGAAAGAAAGAAATAAGACAGTCTTTTAAAGGGACCAGTGTGCCATTCTCTGTTTCCACAAAATTCAGTGAATAGAAGGTTTCTAAACCAGAGAATAACATGATTGAAGCTGTGTAATTCAGAAAGAAAACGAGCTGGTACTGGTTATAATGAATGGATTGGCACAGAAACATACTATCTTATGAGCAAAGAGAATTATGTAAAGACTATTTTAACAGTCCAGAAATCAGAAATTAGAACTGAAAGACAACAGGAGCTGTCAGAAAGGAGAGAAGATTCAAGAGGAACTTACTGAGAGTGAACTTCAGAACTTGATAAGTGGACACAGAAAGTAATTTTAAATAATAAATCCAAGAAAACTGATTTTTGCCTGGATGAATAGAAAATATTTTTCCAAACCAGGACTTAAGGAGGATCTATAATTGTCAAGACAGATGGAATAAGTCAGCAAAACAACAACAACAACAACAAAAAATGGTGATATGGACATACTAAATCATGTACAAAAAAGTAAAATATTGGGCTTATATAAAAGAAATATCCAATTTCTTCTCACTACTAGTTTAGTGTCTATAGTCAAATATCAAGTTTAACTGCAGGTTTGGTGAAATTAAATAAAGGACACCTACCTTACTAAGTTGTAGTTCAGGTTTGTTTAAAAAACCACTATAAAAAAGATTTTGACAATATTTAAAGAGCAATTAAACATCAGATTATTTTTCATAAAAGCTATTCTATATAAGGCAAAACATATTTTAGTCACTAAATCTATATTCAATATGGGTAAATAACCAAAATGCAACAGCTATATTTTTGCAGCTTTACTTAAATATCAACTAAAATAGTTAATTATAAGTTGAATCATTAGTGAAGCAGAAAGTACCAAAGAATTTAAAATAGTTTTGCCCTAAAGGTCATTTTTAAATGTCAGAATTAATTAATTTGAATTAAATTAACAGGGCTAGAGTTAATTTAAATTTGAATTAACAACCTGACAGCTGCCTTCAGTGGCACATGCTTGTGATCCCAGCAACTGGCAGGAATATCACAAGTTCAAGGCCAGACTCAGCAGTTAGCAAGGCCCTCAGCAACTTAGCCAGATCCTATCTCAAAATAAAAATTAATAAATAGGACTGCAAATATAGCTTGATGGTAAGGCATCCCTGGATTCAATCTCCAGTACCAAAATAATAACAGACTGATAGCTCATAAATGGACATTTCATATTAAAGGAATTAACATTCAGAAAGATGGCAAACAAGGAATACATTTAGTATCTTAAAATAACTCACTTCAGCTCATTTAACTTCGTATATTTTATTAAGCAACATATTTAAATGAATTTAGTTTCACTCAGTGTTAGAGTTCATAAATACAATTCTAAGATACCTGCATCCTAAAGATTTACTTCTAAACTGGCATACTGTATTGATATGGCATTATCTGATACTTTATAAAATGTAACCAATCACTAGAATGACATATTTCAAATTTAATTCCCTTCCTGTGTAATCTAAACAGCTACTGCTCATAATGACAACTATGTGTTTTCTACTGGATAGTTACATGATTTGAATGCATATTTAAAACTAACATTAAAAAATTCAGTTGTTATCTGTTAGAAAAATATTTATGCCTAAAATTTATGAACATACCCATCAATCAAAGATTCCTTTAATTTTCTTGTAGACTTCATGTCATCTTTTGGTTTGTATCTCTTGTTAATTTGGCTTATTAATGTTTCTGCTGCATTAGTAAATTCTTTTCCTTTTGACTTTTCTCTCTGAAACAATTTACAAGTTACTTTAAAACCCTCCCGACTGACTTTCAAAGGAGAATAAAGGCTAAATATAAAAATTTAAGAAAAATCTGGTTCTATTTATATCTACAAAGAATAATAAAAGGGGTCAAAATTATTTAATAAGTTTGGGCTCTGTAAAGCACTACAACCACCCAGGTCAAGTCTTTTAACAAAGAATTGTGCAGAATGCTCCAGGAGTAGTTTATTTATTCTATACATGAGAATAAAAAAAAATAGTTTAGGAAAAAGAAACCAGTTCTTTCAAAAGATCAATGAAATTGATAAACCTTTAGCCAAGTTAAGAGAGGCAGAGAGAAATTACTAATATTGATAAAGAGGGGCCATCATTTTTGACCACCTGAACATTAAAATGATAAAAAGAATATTATGAACTCCATGTCTACAAATTTTATAACTAGATAAGACGGATCAATTTCTTGAAAGATACAATTTACCAAAATTCATGCAAGGATAAATGGACCATTTGAATATACCTGTATGTATTAAAGAAAGTAAATCTATAATTAATCTCTTAAAACAAAAAGCACCTGACCTAGATGAGTTCACTGGTAAATTCTCTCAAATATTTAAGAAGAAATGACATTAATTCTACACAATCTTCCAGAAGAGAGAAGTGGAATACATTCTAACTCATTCTATGAGGCAAGTATGACACTAATGCCAAAACCCAAGACATTAAAAAGAGAAAACTATAGTCCAGTATCTTTCACAAACACAGATGCAAAAATTCTCAACAAATTATTTGCAAATCAAGTCCAATAATGTACTAAAAAAATGCATCACTATGAAGTGGTATTCTGGTATGTCAGAATGATTGACTATTTGAAAATTAATCAGTGTAATCTATCATATAAACAGGATAAAAGTGAAAAATCTTATTAATAGATGTACAAAATGCATTTCATAAAATCCAACATCCACTCATAAAAATCTGCATTAAACGAGGAATACAGGGGAACTTCCCCAATTTGATAAAGAACATCTATTTAAAAAATTAAAATTAGTATTGCACTTAATGGTGAGAAATGAATTCCTTTTCTGCTAATATCAGAATAGGCAAGGATGGCTCCCTCTCATCACTTCTTTTCAACATTGTACTAGGAGTCCTGCCTAATGCGATAAGGAAATAAAGATACAGATTGCAAAGGAAGAAATAAAGCTGTCTTTGTTCATGGATTATCTCATTGTTTATGTAGAAAAACTCTAAGTATTAACAACAGAAAACTATTAGAACTAATAAACACTACAAGCTTGCAAGATACAAATATACAAAAGCCAGCTGACTTGTTCCTCCACATTTTTACTGGTGCATTATGATTGTACACAGTGGTGGGACTGGTTGTTACACACTAGTCCTTGCACAAAACTTAAGAATACACTTTGGCCAATGTCTGTCTGCAGCACTTCCGCACTACCTCCTCCCCCTCCTGCCCCTTGCTCCCTCCCTTTCTATTGGTCTCCCTTAGATCTTCATGGGACTCCCTACCACCTTTCTTTCCATTTTCTCTTCTCTATTTCCACATGAGAGAAAAACGTACTACCCTTGACTTCTGAGTTTGGTGTATTTCACTTAATATAATGTTTTTAAGCTCCATCCATTTTCCTGCAAACAACAATTTCATTCTTCTTGACAGCAGAATAAAGCTCCATTGTGTACATATACCACATTTTATTTATTCATTAATTTGCTGATAGATACCTCAGCTGGTTCCATAGTTTGACTATTTTGATTTGTGCTGCTACAAACATGGGTATGCATTTGCCACTGTAATATGATGACTTTAAATCTTCAGGATAAATACCAAGGAGTGGTATATCTCGGTCACATGGTAGTTCCATGCCTAATCTTTTGAGGAAAACTCCATACCAATTTTTATGGCGGTTGTACCAATTTACAATCCCACCGACAGTGTGAAAGTGTTCCTTTTTCTCCAAATCTTCTGTAGCATTTGTTGTTTGTATTCTTGATGACTGTCATTCTGAGTGCTGTGAGATGAAATCTCAATGTGGTTTTGATTTGTATTTCCCTAAATGCTAATTATGTTGAACATTTTTTCATATATTTCTTGGTCATTTGTATTACTTCTTTTGAGAAGTATTTAATTCATTTGCTCATTTATTAACTGGGATTTTTTTTTGGTTGAAGTGTTTTGAGTTCTTTACATATTCTAAATATTAATAATCCTATATTTATTATAATAAATATAATAATTATAATAATAATTAATAATAATAATAAGCAAAGTAGCTCACAGATACTTGCTCCCATTCTCTAGGTCTTCTCTTCACATTCTTAATTGTTTCCTTTGCTGTGCAGAAGCTTTTCAATTTGATGCCAATTTAACTCTTGGCATAATTACCTGAGCCTTAGGGGGTCCTATTTAGAAATTCATTACCTGTACCTATAAGCTGGAATGTTTACCATTAAGTTTTCTTCTAGGAGCTGCATAGTTTCTGGTCTAATTCCTTGGTCTTTGATCCATTTTGAGTTGATTTCTGTGCAGATTAAGAAATAAGGGTCTAGTCTCATTTTTCTACATATGGATAACCAGTTTTCCCAGCATAATTTCTTAAAAGGTTGTCTTCTCCAATGTATGTTCTTGGCACCTTTATCAAGGAGCAGATGACCGTAGATGTGTGGGTTTGTCTCTGTCATCTATTCTGCATCACTGGTCCATGTGCTGCTTTTAAACCAGTACCAAGCAGTTCTTTTTACTATAGTTCTGTGGTATAATTTGAGGTCAGATATTGTGATGCCTCCAGCATTGCTTTTTTGGCTTAGAATTTCTTTGGGTATTCTGGGTCTTGTATTCTTCCAAATGAATTTTAGGACTATTATTTTCTAGTTCTGTGATGGATGTTAATTGGTATTTTGATGGGGATTGCATTGAATCTGTATATTGCTTTTGGAAGTATGGCCATTTGCACAATATTTATTTTTGCCTCTCTATGAACATGGGAGGTCTTTCAATTTTCTTTTGCTTTCTTCAATTTCTTCCTTCACTGTTGTGTAGTTCTCATTGTAGAGGTTTTTCACCTCCTTGGTTAGATTTATTCATAGGCTTTCTAAAAGGCTATGGTGAATTGAATTCCTTTCCTGCTTTCTTTCTCAGCAGATTCATTGTTGGTGCATAGGAAAGCTATTGCTTTTTGTATGTTGATATTGTAATGGGCTATTTTGCTGAATTTATTAGTCTAACAGTAGAGTTGTTTTGGATCTTCTGAGTATAGGATCGTATCATTTGCACACACTGATAAACTGATTTCTTCCTTTTCTGTTTTTATTCCTTTTATGTTCTTCTCTAGTCTAACTGCTCTGGCTGGAATTTCTAGCACCATATTGTATAGGAGTGGTGAAAGTGGACATCCTTGTTTTATTGCCGATTTTAAAGGAAATTATTTCAGTTTTGCCCCATTTACAATGAGGTTGAATTTGGATTCTTCATATACAGTTGTTATGATGTTGGGGTAGGTTCCTTTTATCCCTAGTTTCTTCAGTATTTTTATCATGAATAGGTGCTGAATTTTATCAAAGGCCTTCTCTGCATCTGTTGAGTTTTGTGCTTAATTACATTTATGTGATGAATTATATTTATCTATTTGTATATGTTAAACTGTTTTACTTCTCTGGGATAAAAACCAACTTGGTCATGATGTACAATCTTCTTAATATGTTGTTGAATATGATCTTCTAATATTTTATTAAGTATTTTGACATCTAAGTTCATCAGGGATATTAGTCTGTAGTTTTCTTTCCTGATGTGTTCTTATCTGGCTTTGATATGTGAGTGATACTGGCTTCATAGAATTTGGAAGTGTTCCATTGCTTTCTATTTCATGGAAGTTTGAGGAGCATTGGCACTAGTTCTTCCTTCAAGGGGTGGTAGAATTCAGCTGAGAATCCATCTGATCCTGGGCTTTTGTTAGTTTAATTTTTTTTTTAATTACTGTTTCTATCTCATTACTAGTATTGCTCTGTTTAGGTTTTCTATGTCCTCCTGATTCAATTTTGGCAGGTCATGTGTGTCTAGAAATGTATCCATTTCTTCTAGGTCTTCTAATTTGTTGACGTGTAAGTTTTCAAAAAAGCCCCTAATGAGCCATTGGATTTCTGTGATATCTATGATGATTCTCCTTTTTCATCTCCAACTTTATTAATTTGGATCTTCTTTTTCTTTTGGTTAATTTGACTAAGGCTTATCAATCTTATTTATTTCTTCAAAGATCATTTCATTGATCCTTGTATTGTTTATTCTCAATTTCACTGATTTCCACTATGATCTTAATTATTTCCTTCTGCTGGTTTTGGAATTGGTTTGTTCTTATTTTTCAATGGCCTTGAGATGCTTCATTAGGCTGTTTATTCAAATCTTTCTGATAAAATGCAAGAAATTATATCAATTTTTTTTGTATTTGCTGAGAGTTGTTTTGTGGCCTAAAATATGACCAATTTTGGAGAAAATTCCATGAGCTGCTGAGAAGAAAGTATATTCAACTGTTGTTGGATGAAATGAAATATTCTATAGATATCTGTTAAATCCATTTGATCTATAATATTTTTCAGGTCCAAAGAGTCTTTACAAGTTTATATCTGGATGCCCTATCTAACAGTGACAGAGGTTTGTTGAAATCACCCAGTATTATTGTACTGGGGTCTATCTGAGGCTTTAATTCAAGTAGTTTCTTTTTTATATAATTAGCTGCACCCATGTTTGAAGCATAAATATTTATGATCATTCCTTTGACCAGTGTGATCTTTGTCTCTTTCTGATTGATTTTAGTTTGAAGCCTGCTTTGTCAGATATGACAGTAGCTACTCCTGCTTGCTTTTGTACTCCATTCACACACTATGTCAATTTCTATCCCTTTCACTTTCTCTACCTGTAAGGTGATTCCCTTAGAAACAACATATAATTGGATCTTACTTTTTAATCCATTCTGCCAGCTTATGTCTTAATTGGAGAGTTGAGACGATTTACATTCAAAGTTGTTATAGGGAGAAGTTTACTAATTCCTGCCATTTTGATTTATTTGTAATGTTTTATTTGGGCCTGTTTCTCATTTGCTTATCTATTCTTCAAATGAGATTTGTTCATTTGTGAGCTCTGGGTTTTTTGTTTGTTTTTTTCTGTGTGGAGTATTTCTTTAAGTAAATTCTATATGCTGGCTCAGTATACCAGTATTCCAATCTTATTTTGGAAGATTTTTATTTTTCCTTTGATTTTGAAGGATAGCTTTTCCAGATATAGCAATCTTGGGTGACAGTTATTTTTTCAGGACTTAGAGAACACCACCATTCCAAGTTTTCTTGGCTTTTAGAGTCTGTGCTCTGAAAGCCTAAGTAATTCTGAATGGCTTGCCTAGTCTAAATGTGATGAGATGTTTTTCTCTTCAGGCTTTTAAAATTCTATCCATGTTCTGTATGTTAGGCATTTTAATTATAAAGTGTTTGAGAAAACTGGTTTTTTTTCTCCCTTCCTTATCTAGTTGGGATTCTGAATGCATCCTGTGTCTAGATGTCCATCTAATGTTCAAGGTTTAGAAATTTTTTCTGTAATTGTTTACCTGATGAGGTTATCCCTTCCATTAGCCAGCATCTTACAACCTGCCTCAATTCCACTGATTCTTAAATTCAGTCTCCTAATGTTGTTCCAGAGATCTTATATAGTTACTTATTTTCTTTAATATTGCCTGAATGTTTAAGGCTGGCCACTTTATCTTCCAACTCTGAGATTCTGTCTTCAGCATGGACTTTCAACTGCACATTTGATTCTTTTTCAATATCTCTATTTTCTTACTCAATTTCTCATTCATATCCTGTCCTGGCTTCTTTAATTCATTCTTTTTTTTCTGTGTTCTCTTGAAATTCATTGATCATTTTTATAATTATTCTTTTGAATTTTTTATCTTGTATTTCATCCACTTTAATACCTTTGAGTTCAGTTGCTGTTGAAATTTAGCAGGTATTGTGTTACCTTGTTTTTTTCATATTTCTTATATTCCTGTGTTAGGTTTTAGGCAACTGTTCAGATGGATTTCTCTTCTACTCTTACATGTGGGCCTTTTAAAGGCAAATCTTTTTCTTGCCAAAGCAACCTAGAATGACCTAGATTGAGACCCCCTTCTCACCATAGGTATGGCATCCACACCCTTTGTGTTAGTTCTCTAACTGTAGCAGTGGATGTCTGTGAGTAGAACCTAAGGGCTTGCTCCCATCGCTTTCTACTTGGGGAATGGTCATTAGTTTGGGATTTTGTCTCTTCTATTATTTGTATTAAAGTATAGCTGAAGTTTGAATATTGTTAATATGTATGTGAAGCAAGATGTGCAACCATTTGGATGAGTTTAGTTCAGTACCAGAGTCTCCACCCTGTGAACTTTTAGTGTCCTAGTAGATCCCCAGCACCGCACAGAACAGGGGAAAACAAACAATAGCAACAACAAATGCAACCAACATACAGAATTAAAATAAGTACCCAGTTCCTACTATGACATCTATAATATTAATTATCACAACAAACAAGAATGGAGGAATGAGCACATGCCAACAGAAAATCAATAAATAACCACATACTAGAGCTGGAATTAAAGTGAATAAAAGCAGGCATCAACTATGTCATCCACAGCAGTAATTCCAAGAGCATGGATGGTGGGTGCAGGAGTTATATAAACCAGTTAGTTCTAAAAGATGTTGGAAATACAGTTAAGAGAAAAGAAAATGTAATAAAGTAGAAGTGAATTTACAATTTTAAAAGGAAACACAAAATGTAGAAGAAATATAGTAGGTGATGGCTATAAGGAGGGAAGAGAAAAATATGAAAAGAAAAAGGAAAGAAAAAGAACAAGAAAATTTCACTGTTGGAGAAGAAAAAGGAGAGAAACCAACAAAAACAAACCTAAATAAACAACTCAAAACTTAACCTTCCAAAAAAAGATGAGAAAAAAAATAACTGTTTACAACTGCTGAATTATGGAATTAACCCAGATGCCCATCAGCAAATGAATGAATCAAGAAAATGTGGTATATATACACAACGGAGTTTTACTGAGCCATAAAGAGTGAAATAATGGCATTTTGTGGTAAACAGATGGAAATGGAGAAAATAATGCTAAGTGAAATAAGCCAGACTTAGAAAATCAAAGCCAAAAGTTTTCTCTCACATGTAGAAACTAGAGCAAAATACGGGGAAGAAGGTGGCAAGAAAGGAGACTGGATATCATAAAGGTACATGCAGATAAGGAGAGTACAAGGAGGAGAAAGAGAGGAAAGAAAGAAGGGAAAGGGGTATAAAAATGCAGTAATTATCACACTCTAATAAAAATACTAAAAATGAGAAAAAATATGAAAATACACACCTATTAGCAAAGCAAACACGTGTGCGTGCACGCGCACACACACACAAACATGGAAAAAACAATTCTTAACGAAAAATGAAGGAACTGTCTCTACTGATGCTGTCAAAATAGTCAACCAGAGAGGATGAGAGAATGAGAGAATGCACACAAGCAAGGGCTGGGGGTTCTTAACCTCTTCCTCTTTTTGTGTTGCTCTCTGAGGTACCCACGGGAGTGGCCCAAGACTGAGGCTGGTTGAAATAGCTCTCAGCTTCCCTTCTCACCAGTATAAGCTGGGATGGAGCTGGAAGTACCGTCAATTGGAGTGGTCCACACAGACCAGATCAATGCACTCCCAAGACAGGGCTGCTGCAGAGTTCTGAGGAGAACTCTAGAGGCTGGAGTTTAGGTCTAATCAGGCCTTGGGGGCTTTGCTGGGTGGTGTCTGCTCTGCAGAGATTATATCAACACCACAGGGGGCCAGGCAGTTGCTCTGTGGTGGAAATATGGATCTCAGGAACTTCCCAGGAATTCTACTCGTGGGACAGGGGAGTCAATCCTCCACCCTTTCTGCTGCCCACCAACACAGCCTTCTCAGGCTTAGCATCTGAGTGTATTCACACCTGCCTGTTCAAATTCCTGACCCTCTTCATCTGGTCATCTGAGCTGCCAGACTTATAGGAAAAGCAAGTTGGGCTCCCCTCTGTTTTTCTGATTTGAATTCCCTTGGGTACAATCTTTTCTGTGCCTGTTTCACTCACACTTTGCTAGGTGCACCCTAAGCCACATGGTAAGCTGGGAAGTATGGCAATGTTTGCTATGACCTTGAGGCTCCACAGCAGCAGCAACAGCATAGCTGCCTCAGGATGACTCCTACCCTCAGCTCTCCCCAGCCACAGAGCGCTTTTCAAACACCAGTTCACAATACAGCATCTGGATCAATTAAGTTCAGGCTGTCTTTCTGATCTATAGGTTTTCCATACCAAATCTGTCCATTTTGTTTCTCTGTGTTCTCCCTGAGGTGGACCCATGCCTCTGCCCCTGCCACAATGGCCTGTCTTCTTTGTTCAATGCACCCCAATTTCTGAGTCTCTAGGACACTCTGACTGTCCAGTACTGAATTTTTGTGAAATCTCTCCTTCACCCACCTCATTGAGAAGCAGTATTCCCACTAAGCCATGAAGAAACTAGGAATGCAGCCTTCCTCTAATCTACCATCTTGAATCTCTTCCCAGTTACATTTTTATAAACAGCAATGAAATTAAAACACAATTTATATTAGCATCTCCAAAATACAATGCTTTAGGTATAGTTCTAACAACACATGTACGTGACTACACAATTCTGATGAAAGAAATCAGAGGAGATCTAAATGAACAAAGAAATATTCCACACATATGTATAGGAAACTCAATATATGTCAAGGTGTCAGCTCTTCCCAACTTAACTTACAAGTTTAATGCAATCCTCATTAAAATCCCAGCAAGCTATTTTGTGGTTATTACCTAAATTTATACAGAAAAGCAAAATCCTAGAAAAACCAACAGAATAATGAAGAACAAAAAGTCAAAGGACTAACATTAGATGACTTCAAGACATATCAAAGTGTCACAGTAATCAACACAGTGTGGTAATAGCATCATAGACAAAGGATCAGTAGGACAGAATAAAGAGCCCAGAAATAGACCCCCCCAAAATATAGTCAACTGATCTTTGACAAAGGAATAAAGGCAATTCAATGGAGAAAGGATTATCTTTTCAACACATGGTGCTGGAATAATTAAATATCCACTTGGCAAAAAACATCTAGATACAGACCTCATAACTTTCACAAAAATTAACTTAAAATGAATCATAGCATTAAATTGAAACTACAAAACAATAAAACTCCTAGAAGGTGACATATGAGAAAATCTAGGGGACCTTGGATTTGGCAGTGCCTTTTAAATATGTCAACAGCACAAACCAATGGGGGTGGGGGAGACAAGTAAAACTTCATTCAAATTAAAAACTCCTGCTCCTTAAAAAAAGACACTGTTTAGAGAATGACACAGACTGGGAGAAAATACTTGTAAAACATCTATCTGATAAAGGACTAATATCCAAAATACACACAGAACTCTTACTTAAAACTCAACAATATCACATAAAGCCAATTTTTAAATGCCAAAAGATCTTAACAGACAACTCACCAAAGAAAATATACAGGTCAGATGGTAATAATATGAAAATATTCTCAACATGCTGTCATTAGTAATTTGCAAATTAAAATGCAACTATACAACAAACTCTCAATCCCTACTGCCAGAAATGCAAAAGAGTACGGCTATTTGGGAAGACAGCAGTTTTCTGGTGGTGTTTTTCTGTTTGTTTGTTTGTTTGTTTTTACAAAACTGAACATACTCTTACCATATGATTTGGGAATCATGCTCCCTAGTATTTTTCCCCAATGAATTAAAATTGAGGTCCACACAGAAACCTGCACACAAATGTTTATTGCATCTTTATTCAGGACCGCCAAAATGTGAATGCAATGAAGCAAACCTTCAATAGGTGAAAACACACAATGGGATATAAATTCAGCATTAAAAAGAAGCAAGCAAAATAGCCACGAAAATACATTGAGAGACTTTCAAAAATGCATCTGCTAAGTGAAAGAAACCTTGGAAAAGACTACATACTATAAAATTCCAAGCACATGACATTCTGGAAAGAAAAAAAAAAAAAAAAAGAAAGAAACTATGAATGTAGTAAAAAGAATAATGGTTTCCAGAATAAACAGGTGGGGCATGGGAATTTTAAGGCAATGAAACAATTGTGTATGGTGTTGTAATAGTATATATGTTATCACATATTTGTCAAAGCACACAGAATATACAACAAAGATTGAACTATAATTCAACTATGGACTTTAGTTAATAATCATAATGTTTCAATAATTATTCATCAATTCTAACAAATATACCACTTAAATGCAAGATGTTAATAATAGGTGAAATGGATGAGGGAAAACATGAGAAGTCTCTTCACTTTCCACTCATTGTTTTTGTAAATGTGAAACTTTTCTAACAAAGGCTACTAACTATAAAAAAATTGAAAAGACTACAAAGTAGTATAAAAATAATTTTAGATAACTTAGTTTAAAACATTCTAACAATACTCAAAGATATGAGGTCTTCTGATCTTTATATTTAGTTTTTTTCCCTAGATAAAAGGTATATGAAGTTTTTTAAAATCTTAGCAATATAGACATACATTTTAACCATTTTCAAGTCCATATGCTTTTATAAATAAGTAATAAATTATCATTTAGTGTAGTTCTTGAGATTATCATCATGAATACATGGTTTACTTGGCTTGATAAAAATGAGCCTCCTCTAAACTAGTGATTTCAAAACTTTCAGTATCATTAGATCCAGCCTGGGAAATCTGAACTACAGAGGTTTACTCTTTGACACACTAAGAAGGAAGGCAAGGTCAGACAGATGACTACTTTAGAGTGATCCATTAAACTGGCAGGAAATATTGTGCAGTGATATACAGAGTATGAAGAAATGAAGATAACCTAGGAAAACAGCTAGTAGATTTTTAAAATATCACACCATAGCTTAGAAGAGAAGATTAAGTTTCTGCACTTCCAGAAAAAAGAAATGACTAGATCAGGAAAATTTTGAGAAATGTTTCTAATACCTTTCCCCCATCAAAAAAAGTTTCAAATTAAAGTTGAATGACATAACTGTGTTTGGACAATTGGAACCTTACTTCCTCTAAGATAGAGGAAACTAAACAGCAGCTAAAAGTCTAAAGAGAAAAGAACAGCATACTAAGAATCAAAAAAAAAAAAAAAAGTCCAAAAGAATATATGGAAGAAAGCAGACAAATTAAACATGAAAAGTAGATTGTAGATTAAAAATTTTTTAAAGGAGGCTGTCAATAAATTAAATAATCTCTAGATCACAAGTTATAAACATTTTACACTGACTCCAGAAATCCGGCAACCCAGTTATTAACAATATTTTCAGAGGATAAATGAAAATAAAAGCCTAAAAACCTTGATTATCATAGGAATGGCAAAACACAGACTGTGTTATTGGCAATAAAATGTATTCTGATTAAAAAAATTCCTTAATCTATATCTTGATAACATTTATAAAAAAGATTTATGACAACTTTTACAAAAAGTAAATTTTCTTCTGTGCAAGTGTGATGCAGAGCAGTTTAAAATGTCTTGCAGACGTAATGCTGAGATGACCAGTCTGGAGACTACAGCTGGGGCTCCAATGCGGAGGAGCAGTATTACAGAAGACAGTCTCTTCTCCGCTATTTACATCCTTTCCTGCAAACCCTTGTAAAGGTTTAATGCATTCATCCAAGAAGTGTTTGAGATGCTACTGTGTGTAAAGATCTGCTAGAACATGCAGGAAAAAATGGCTGAATAAATATAGTCCTTACTCTTTGGTAGGTCAGTCACAGAGGAAAAACAAAAATAACCATTTATAAAAATGAAAGAAAGAATTGTTTGGTATGTGTATTTAAAAGGTAAGAATGGGAGGAACCCAAAGAGAAGAGATAGAAAGTTTAGGGTTTATTTATTCTACATGTTAGCATGCTTAATATGGGTCAAGTACTATTCTGTCAGGGCTGGGATTAGGGAGATATGAGTAAGAAAGATAAAGGGAAACTTACTCTCAGGCTATATACATTCAATTAAAGAACAAGGCATTATACACATTAATATGCAGGAACCAAACTTTTGCTTTCTTATGTAAATTAAGTAGGCACCTTATTGGTATGAAGACATTAAAACTCTGAAAGCTCACCATTTGTTTTTCTTTCAATTCCCAGGAATTAAGTTCAGAAGTCACTTCTTTCCCTAATTTTCTTTGGCTTTTCACCCTTTTTCCAGGAGAAGGACTTTTATCACAAATAGCAGTATTCACATCTTTTGACAATATGTATTTCTTCCTATAGATCAGAGATTCTTCAATTGTCTTATTTAGAAGAACTGATTTAAAAGTAGTTTCAGATTCAATGTGCCAATCACTCTGCTTGGTATTCTCAGTATTTTTTTGCTCTGAATACTGTGGACGATTTTGTTGTTGATTGTTTCTTTTGCACAATTCTTCTGCTTTACCTATTTTGTTAGGCTCCACTATTTCTTTCTTACGTTTTGCCTTTCCTGTTTCTTCAGAAATATCATCAGATATAGAAGATGATTTTTGTTTAGTATGTGTCTTGTTGATACCAATATCTAATGAAAGGATGAGAAATTAAGTCTTATAAAATGCATAAATTTATATATATATATTTTTTTTGCAGTAATGGGAATTGCACCCAGGTGTGCTCTACCATTGCAATACATCCCAGCCCATTTTACTTTTAATTTTGAAACATGGTCTCACTAAATTGCCAAAGCTGGCCTCAAATTTGCGATTTTCCTGCCTTAGCCTACTGAATAGCTGGGATTACAGCTATTCAGGGATTACAGATGTGTGCCATTATACCTGGCCATCTCTAAACTTTGTTAAAACCCAAGATACTTGTTAAACACCCGAGGAAGTTATTATTTCCATGTACTACCACCACATGCATATAAAGCTATGTTTCACCTTGATTAAATGTGTCTCCTGAAATACTGACTCTTTGGTTATCACATAGTTTAATAGTTGTTACAGGTGTCCAACATGCCCATTTTGAGTTCATTTTATTTTCACAAACGTTGTCTAAAACACCAGGCAGTCTAGAAAACAAATTCATTTGCTTAATATATAACAAAAATTAGCATATGACTCTTAAAACTTTGACTTTTATTTAATCAATGTTTATTGGAAACAAGCTATTTAAAAATGAAAATAATTTCATAAGACATGACAAAAAATTTATAATTGATCTGATTAAAAAATCAGAAAAGTACCATTACTCCTACTACTTTAATATCTACCTAAATATATCTCACACTTTTCATATGTTGTACTGTGTATTTAAACCAAGTTAGATTTTTTCACATTTATACATTATATTAAAAAAATCTTCTTTTTTAAAATCTTGAAAAGAGACATATTGGTTCATATGGAAATAAAGTATAGACCATTTCCCATTGTGCTGTTATAATAACTGAACAAGATAATATTATAACTGATATTACATTTTAATAATACAAAGGCCTTTCTCAAATCTGTTATATTCATCTAAAAATAACAATATATACTAAATGATCTGATGGATTTTATCATACTTACACAGGTTCATCTATTTTCCTCACTGCCTCTGATTCAGGAACAATGTCCTGGAGTTCATCTAAATAAAATGAAAATGATATTTTTATTTTTCATAAAGTTGGGAAAAGTTAAATGGGGATTAGAGTAGAATTCCACAAAGATCCACAAATTTGAATGAAGAGACTGATATCTTGCTTCCTCCATCTCAGATCCCAATTTACTGGAAACAGAAATTGTCTTCTATTTCTTTGCAACCTCAAAAGTTCCTTGCACATACCAAAACACATTCATGATAATTTTTTTCTTTTTCAACTCAATGAAAGTCAGTGGGGCTAAAGAGAAGTTGAAGTATCCATTTTCTCTTCGTTATTTATTTATTTAGGTACCTGGAATTGAACCCAGGGTTGCTTAACTACTAAGCAATATCCCCAGCTCTTTTTATTTTTTTATTTTGAGACAGAGTCTCACTAAGTAACCCAGGGCCTCAGTAAGTTGCTGAGGATTGCTTTGAACTTGGGATCTTCCCACTTCAGCCTCCCAAATTACTGGGATAACAGGCATGCACTACCGCACCCAGGTCTCTCTGTATTTTAAAGCAACTAAAATTAAACCAAAAAGTACTTACTGAAATTTTGGTTTGCAAATTCAGTGTCCTTTTTTTCTGTTTTTTCTAAAACTTTAGCAGTTTTGATATGCTACAAACACAGGAAATATTAATGTAAACTTGAATTAAAACATTACATAAATACTTTTAAAAGTCGGGGTATTACGATTTGAAAAAGTAAATTTGTCTTGCTATGAAAGTTGGAGAGTATGTATATCTCATAAATGTTTTGCCTATTCTAGAATATTGCCTGTTGTGAAACACAAGAAACTTGCCTTTCATTACAGACAATGAGGCAGAAGATCTTACAAATTTTCTAATCCCATCCATAGCTAGAATAATAATTCTGTTATTGACAATTTCTAGAACCTCCATGGCACAACTCCTGTTGTTGCTGATTTTGTAGGCTACACCTCTTTTCTGTCTTTTCACTAAAGCATGTAGCGGAATTATCAAGTATTAAATTATTTTTAAATTTCTGGCCATGACCTAAGCCCCACCATATGCTTTTAAAAAAAATTTAGCATGAAGACTTCTATACTTTGAGAATATTGCACACATTTTATGAACTGATGATATCATCAAATTCAGTCTTGCATTTAAATTGGCTCTTAACCTCGCCTAACGTGTACTTATTCTCAGGTTTCTCCTTTAACTCTTAGAAGCAATTTTAAATCTTTACAGGTTCCTGATCCCTGCTTCAACAGATCCCAAGAGAAATTTATCATGTTCACACTCTAGAAGAAAATAAAAACCCATTAAGTGTTCCTCATCTACAAACTCCTGTTTGTTTCTCCAAGAAACCATTTTTTTTCCTATCCATTCCCTATCCTTTCCCTTCAACAACCTGAGTGAATACCCTTCTCTTCAATGTTCATGGGATTAACCTTTATTGATACTTCAAAAATCAATTCACCCTTCCTATTTCCTTAAAAGGTCTCTGCTGATTTTCACCCTCTCCTCCAGCTATATCATTAGGTACCTGCCTTTTCAATAGTCCTTATAGAAACCTTTATGTACATCTGATGATGCTTATACTGTATTGTGATTATCTTATTAACTTGTCTAATCCCATGAGAGACTTTGAAATACATAAAGATAGAGTCCATTTGGATCTCACATTTCTGTACCCACTAAAGCCTTCCCTGTAGCAGATGTTAACTTGTATCACAAACTCTTAAAGAATGGTAGAAAGTCCTTTTCTCCTAACAGGGTAAAAACTGCAATTATAGTGAACAGATATTCATAAATTTTACTGCAAGCATAGTAAATGAATCATATTCCAGAAGGAACCTACTTTCAATGATAATAAATGATATCTAGAAAAACTATAAATGTATAAACAAAGTGAGACATTGTTTATAAAAGAAGTTAGCTCAATACATATTTCTACGATAATCGGATAACAATTTTAAAAATACGCCCAAAGTGTAATTACTTTGTCTGTATTATCTCTTCTATTTATTCCTTCAGATGGTCTAGGTTTAAGCGATACAGCATTATCCACTCCATTTTCTGATGTTTTAGAAAGAGCAGCTTTTTCTGCAGAACTTATCATTTGCAGTGGTGGTTTAATTCTTCTTCTTCGTGGTGTTGCTAAAAGGAGGACAAAGGATGGCGAGAATTTTTTCTTTTCTACTGAGGTACTTTTCAGGTGAGGAAGATAAGAAAAGGAGGTTCTAGGACAGTTTCCATGTTTCTGGTTTAGAGGAATAAGATAAGCAGTGGAGAAAAAATTTCAAGGAGGGAAGTGAGATACACTTAATTTTGGACCTGTGAACTTTGAGGAACCTGTCATACATTAGGCAATTGCCCAGTAGATTTTGGGAATGGGAGGTGAGAGCCACTAGCACAAAGTATCAATTTTTTCTGAGCTTTTAACTCTTAGTATGTGTCAGGCACTGTCCAAATGTTTAACAAATATTCCTTGTTGAATGATGATTTTCATTTAATACTCTAAATCTTGATGGCATAGACACTTTCATTCTGTATCACAAAAAAGACACTGGTTCTAAATTTAGCTAGACAATAATCTGTACAAAATACAAACTGGGAGACAGGAACAGCCAAGCAATCTAATTAATTCAACGTTTTAACAATTATGTCATGCTGCCTCTTACTTAAATTATGATAAATTATTAATGCTGGATATTACTATTTTGAAAAATGTTTATATCTCCATGTCCATTATATCTTTCTTCTCATTAGAAGACATTTGTGATTCATATTTTTATCGATTTGTATGTCTCTTCAGGAAAATTATGTCAGACTTTCCCTGAATTAAACATTTTCTCCTTTAAAATATAATACTCATAAAAATATTTTCAGACTATAAAACTTACATGTGTTTATTAGAAGTACTGGACTTCTCACAGTGTATCTATCTGCACCAGGAACAATCATTGATGCTTCAGACATTTTTCTTTTGCTAGGAGTAGTTATCTAAAACCATGAGAAACAACCGTAGTAAACATACACTCTCTCTTGAAATGAAATATCCTACAATTTTACTTATAACATGCATACGATATATACTTTTTAAAAATAACACAATATCCAGAAATTTCTATTTCTCAGGCTGACTTGAAAGGTGTTATCCACATTTGGTATTGAGGAAGTAATCCAAACAAATCAGAAATATTGTTTAAATAATATTTATAGAATGTCTAGATTTATATAATATAGTGCCTTCATGCACAAACTGAAAATATTTTACTGATATTAAGTTTATCTAGCTAACCATTGACCTTCAATTTCCTATTCTATTTCATGAAGATGATGTTTGTATACATACTTATGTGAAATTATTTTTAAATGCTTTAATAATGTTAAGCATGCTTTAAAACTTTCACACATTTTTGAAAATGGAATTAATAATCTGTGCAAACCAAAATGCCTTTGGAGCAAGATCAATAAAGGAATTCAGAGGTTTGTTGGCACATAAGAAGAGGCTCCAATAAGGATTTGTATTTTTTCTACATCATCCCAGAGTGAATGATTTATTAGAGTACCAGAAGTAGATAAGCAGAAGTGGGGACCACAAAGGTTAGGAGTTTCTGAGGACCACATAAAGGCATGGATGGTAACATACCATATAGAGGCATAGGAAAGCTATTTTTCTTTTTCTTTTTTTTTTTTTTTAAAGGAACAATCCCCTAAGTTAGAGGAGAAAATAAACCATGGAGCAGGGAATAGGTATATGTGTGGGATTTGGGGTAAAGGTGGAAAAGTAATTTTAATATTAACCAGAAAAGAAGCTTTGGAATCAGTACATTCTTCTTAAAGAAATTACATATTTTTTGTGACATAATGAATGGGAACTGAAAAATTACTTATTAACATGAATGACTCAAATAGTTAACCCTTATTGAAGACATACCAGGCATTTAAAAATAGTGTGGCATTTTTCTCCAAGTTTAGTGTGCTTAAGACCTTTCCCAGAGTTTACAATAATTTTATAGTGAAGTCAAATAATTTGCATTTTTAATAATTTTAATAACTTTTAAATAATAATAGTAATAATAATCCTTTAGTTATTTTGCTCCAAAGGTATTTTGGTTTGCACAGATTATTAATTCCATTTTCAAAAATGTGCAGAAGTTTTAAAGAATTATTAAAATTTATTATTAAAATTATTTTTATTATTTTATTATTAATTTAATATGCACCCAACATGATTCTGAAATCCAGATGCCAAAGCTAGCTTTTTTGATCTAACTGTCTAGAGAATATAAAAGAATATAAAAGAATATAAAAGATGTCATTTTTCATTTGAGAAAATACTGAGTAACAAACATGCAAAAATCTATGGAAAAGTCTGTGGAGAGTCATAGTTGCCTAAAGATAAAAGATTAATAAAACCTGAAATAGATAAAGTTCCAAGAAGAAAGAAAAATGAACTGAGACTTGCAAATATATGTATACTTTAGATGAGTAAAGGTTAAAAAAAAAAAGCAATGAACAATGTGATTGCAGGTCTATAGAACTAATCAAAATCTGAGTCAATGGGATAAACACAGAGACTATGAAGCTTTTTGAGCAAAAGAATGCTGTCAGGACACTGGTATTTAAGCAAAATCACTGGTATATCAGGGATAGCTTAGAGGATGAAGCAGTAGTGTCAAAGACCAATTAGAAAGCTACTGTATTAACCTAGGTGTACTGAGATAAGTAACAGAAGGAATAAAGAAAGGATGTGAGAGACTCTATGAAAGGATAATCATCACCACTTTGGTTCTAGATATGGGGTTGGGGGAGAAGATGCTAACATCAAGGATATCACCAGAAAAATTAATAGTAGTGTTATTGAGGTGTGGAAGCAGATGCAGAATTGAGGCAAAAAATAATTGAGATTAGACTTGAGAAAAGGACTTGAAGAGAGAGATAAAAAGAAATCTTAGAACAAAGAATAAAGATGCACTGATAGAACTTTGAGAACAAGTCTGGTACATAATTCAAAAGCTTAAATTATGTGCACGAAAGCAGCTCTGTGAGGAAGGAGTAAAACGTTCAGAACACTGTATGTTAAGCTTTTTTGGGACAATCTGTAAAAAGGTGGATGGGAGAGACAGTATCTATGATGTAGAAGAAGTAGGAAGAGAATTATAATGCTAATTCGATAGTAAACCTATTCTAACTCCTAACCCTACATATACACATAATTTGCCAAAATACTATATTCTTTTGTTTGCACTTGTAAAACATGAGAGGGAACTGAATTATTATTTATCAAGGCTATTAATATATAAATGCTAGCTAGATGTTTTCCTATACTTATATGTAACAATAATTTGCCTTATGCAGTTCTATAAACAACTATTTTGACACCATCTTTACCTCGAGCTGACTAATTTTGCCATTTCCTTGGTTACTGTTCTTGATGTATTTTGGAGGTTCAGCAAATTCCTTTTGAGGATTAGATTTTTCTTTTAAACTACTGAGTTCTTCTTCTACTGGTGAGAATTGACTTTCCGGCACTAGAATCTTGGTGGAGAATGTAGAAAAAAACTATTTTAAAACTTCAGGTCATAGAAAGTTCTCAAAAATGACTTCATGATTTAATAAAGCTCCTACTCATCTCACATTTACAATGTCAACTCTTTCCCTCTTCTATCCATATACTAATTTTTACAGTGACTCAACTAAAAATATGCATTTGCAAACAAGTTTTGCCTTTATTGGAAGAACATATACTTTTAATTTATAGTTACCAAAACTGGTGTTTACCGGTAACACTCTAGTCTCTATTAAAATTATCATTAGTAACTGTATAAAAATAATATTATATTTTATTAAAGTACCATTTATATTGAGACCATTTTTTAAGATATTCACCCAATATCAACTTTATTAGCATTATTATTTACTCTTAAACTTTGCCCAACGATAAAAATCAAGTAAGTCAGAGATATACCTGTGATCCACTTGCATCAAAAAGTATATGCACGGATGTTTTGGCAACTGAAATACCTTGTTTTCTGGCAAATTCCTAAAATTCAATTCAAAGTAATGTCATTTTGTTTCCATTTAATGCAATTATTTCCTATATATTTTCTTCCACAACTACCAAAATATCCCTTCCTCATATATATATATAAATGCCCTTCCTCAGAAAACTTCAATTACCTCCCAGTAACCAGTCTCCTTGGCCTACCATTTTGGTCCCTCTATAAGGGTTCCTCACCAATATATCCTATTATCTTTCAACACAAATCTTCTGCACTATCTAAACTTTTCCACAGATATCTCCCCCAAACATCAGATGAACTATCACCCTAAATTCTCATTAAATAATATTTGACCTAAAATGTCTCCCACAATCCTGGAAAGCATCTTATCCAAATCCTTCTCTTTAACTTCGAAGGATGTTCAAGCCCTATCTCTGCAATAATGCCTTGCCTTCAAACCTCTTATGAACGTTCTTTCTATTCAATTTCCATATATAATTCATTTTCCCTAGACTAATTACTTATTTCTTCAGAGGTATCATTTGTATAATTCTTACAATGCTTAATATCTGGAAAACAGTGCTTTGTGTCATTTCACTTTTTAAACACATGGCACGAATTCAATAATGTTCCAAGCAGCTGCTGCTAATTCTGTCATCTGAAATATTTTCCAATAGACATCTCAAAAGATGTGGCTAATCGGGTGATGGCTATTCCACAGTACAAATTTAAAGAACTACATGTCTTTTTAAGAAATGTAGAATGGGAAAAAAACAGCAATGAAACTTTTAGCCCCAAACTGGGTTTCCAGAATTATGAACATAATAAATATTTATTTAAGGAATTTAAAAACTTACCCTATATTTATCAGCACCAAAAATTTTTTGAGTCACATTAGTGATTTCTAGTGATACATCAAAATACAAAAGCAATTCCTTCCCTTCTCTTTTACCAATTTTTACTATATTTTTCAGAATTACAGTCAGCAGCTTCTTTGATTCTATCACTGCACACAAAAAATCAAGATGATTAATTTATATTAATTTCTATATTATTCTGTAAGTATACTATAAATAAGAAAAATATACAGCATATTAATTTAAATTAATTAAACCAAACTTCAAACTTATAGAACCGAACATTTTTAATCAATTCTGGCACTACCTACCTATGTAAACCGTCAAGTCAACTTACCTTTCAGAGTCAGTGTCCTGGATTTATAAATTACATGGTAATGTCACAACTAATGAAATAGAGCAAAGAATAGGTTGTGGATTCTAAGAGATTCTTAACAAAATACTCCTAAAATACATTTGAGAAAGCTGTTTTCCTAACTTTTAAAAAGGTTAGCAAAGAAAGTAACTTTAATTTCATTCAATCACTAAATTTCTAGGCATAAGCATCTATTCAAACATTTATTATTGTTGTTATAAACATAAAAATGTTACAAATAACATTTGATAAAAATTAAGTGTCAAGAAAATGTGAGGCAAATATAGTTCCTATCCTTAATGTATTTTTAAATCCAGCAAAAATACTGTAAGTACCAGTTTATAAGTGGTACTTCACTCTACTCCCCAGAAAAGTTATCTATAAATCACCTGGAACCTGATTAATTTACCTATATTATGGACTAAGCCCCAGCCTCAGGACCACAATTGCTCCTATCCTACCTATGGTGGGGCTGCTATTGTTGGCTGAGAAATCTCCACACCTGCCCAGAGAATATACTTTTGGGCAGGAAGAAAACACGTGGAGGTAGAAGGACCAAAACAAAATATGGAATTTCTGCTCTGAAAAAGCTCTGTAGGCCACTCCATGATCTGCCTTAAGGGACAAAATAACCCCATGGGTTATGAAATTTTCTTATTGTTATGAAGTTTGCAGAAGCAGAAAATGTTTTAAGTGCTTTTGCGTGTATATGTTTGTGAAATTTCCACAGTAATGCCCTTGGGTGGTACAAATTATTAAATAGACTGAAGATCGTGGAGACAGTTTCTAACTCAAGGAGTTATAGTAGTTTAAACACAGGCACAACAGTAACAAGTTTTCAAGTTTCAGAGATGAAAATTTAGGTGGCTTTTAAGATAGTAATGTTTCAGGTTTTGATGATAAAAATTAAAACATTTGTAACTTCATAAAATATTTTTGCTGATTGTTTTATCCTTTTGATAACGCATTTTTCTGTAGTTTGCTGTGAATTTAAATGTAATATTTGCTTTTATTGCTTGCAAGCACATAAATATGAGAATTACTTCAAATTATGACTTCGCTGAATGCTTTACACCTGTCTGTACGAAGATTTGAGCACACATATTGTGACTACCTATACAGAAATTTATTGATATTTATTACATTTCACTGATTACTTAAATGAAATTTTTGGTACTTTCATCAACTACCTGGAGTGTGTTTGTGACCTGCTTTGTTTTTTAATTTGTTAGCAACATTACTTAGATTGCAAAAGACTTCCTGTTAAATTGCTTGCTATAAAATTTAAAAATATTTATGTATATCAACATATCACAACTTTATTAACGTATTAAGATAAATGGATGGTATTCTAGAATAGTATAGGTTACATGAAAATGTTAATATGCTTTTCTCCTGAAAAGTCATTTAGAAAAATATTTTAAACCATATATACCTAATTTTTATATAAAAATATCCTCATAAATCATTACTTTAATCAAACATGGAACAAAGGGAATGAGAAGACATTCAAAAGATGTTAAGAGGTAAAAATGAATGAACATGGAAAGTGGGTTATGTAGAAGAGAGGAAACAGTCAAGAATGACTTCCATATTTGGCAAAACTAGATGATTGTCATACCATTTATTAAGGCATGAGATGAAGGAGCTCTTTAGAGTATAATAATGAGCTCAGTTTCACATGTGAATTTTAGGTATTTGTGAAAATATCCAAGTAGGAAAGTTATTATATCTGCATCTAGAGTTCAGCTAATAAGAAAAAAATATTTTAAAATAAGATGTGGCCAACATTGTCAAATGTGAGTCAGTTTAAGGACTGAAGTATCTATACTGATTTTTATTAGTTAATTATTATCTTGACAGTGGAAAAATTTCAGTGGAGTTCTTAAGTACAACAGAATATATTAAGAACAGAAGTTAATAGGAAGAGAAGGAAAGAGAAACTATTCTTTTCAAAACATTATAAACAGAAAAAGAGCTAGATGACATTTTTTTAAAGAAGTAGACATGTGACTCCTTTTATATGCTAAGAAAAGAGACATAAGCTATAAAGAGAAAGGAAGAAGATATAAGAGATATGAACTGATGGAGCAAATACCTGAAAAATGTGAATGCAGAACTCAGAGAAATTAGCCTTCCAAAAGAGTAGAAATACCTCTTCCATTTACAAAAGGTATTTCTTTTTTTCCTTTTTTCTTTTTTCCTTTTTGGGGGTGGATGAGGGTACTGGAGATTGAACCCAGGGATACTTTACTACTGAGTTACATCCCCAGCCCTTTTTATTTTGGGACAAGGTCTCACTAAATTGATGAGGTTGGCCTCAAACTTGTGCTCCTCCTGTCTCACTGCACCTGGCAACAGAAGAGTGTTTTTTTTTTTTTTTTTCAGAAGGATACAGATACAAAGATGGAGGGGCTGAGAAATTAAAATATCTAGGCATTCTTACCTGAAAAATTCATATTTTTCTGGGTATCACATCATAGTAAAAAGAGGGAAAGGGAAAAACTATCTTAAGAATGGTTATATAGATGCAAATAGCTGCTGTTAGAGAACCAAAGGAAAGGGGGTCACTATAGACATGGAGGACTGCCAAGTAGCTGTAAGAGATTCTGAAGTTGAAAGTTAGAGACTTCCATTTAACTAAGATGTGGTAAATAGTGGTAGGCCAATATCCTCCTAGAAAATAACAAGAAAAAATTAAAACTTGCATGTTTAGTTCTTTTGTGCATTTACTGACTGGGTTACTATTATTATTAGTTTTAAGTGTTTTTTTTTGAGTTTTTAATATATTCTGGCTATTAGTATCCTGTCAGAAGAATAGCTGGCAAAGATTTCTCTTCCATTCATAGACTCTCTCTTCATATTCTTAAAAGTTTCCTCTGCTGTACAGAAGCATTTAAATTTGATGCCATCCCATTTATTGATTCTTGGGTTTTATTTTTTGAGTTTTAGGGGTCTTGTTAAGGAAGTCATTGATGTATCAATAAGATGAAGTATTAAGCCTGTTTTCTTCTAGCAATTGCAAAGATTCCTAATTCCAAGGTCTTTGATCCACTTGAGTTGACTTTTGTGCAGGGTAGGATAGGGATCTTGTTTTATTCTTCCACATATAGATAGTCTTTTTAACAAATGCTGATGGGAAAACTGGATATTTTCTCCAACATATGTTTTTGGTAATTTTTTCAAGTACCAGATGACTGTACCTCTGTTGGTTTGTCTGTATCTTCTATTCTATTCCACTGGTCTTCCTATATGTTTTGATGACAATGTCATGCTGTTTTTATCACTATAGTTCTAAGATCAGGTATTGTGATGCCTCCAGTATCACTCTTCTTGCTTAGTATTGCTTTGGCTATTCTGGATAGTTTATTATTCCAAATGGATTTTTAGGACAGTTTCCTCTATAAAGAATGTCATTGGTATTTTGATGAGGAATGCATTGAATCTGTGTAGTGCTTTTCATAATATGTTCATTTGGCAATATTAATTCTGCCTTTCCTTCAACATGGGATATCTTTCCATATTCTTGTGTCTACTTCAATTTCTTTCTTGGTTTTCTAAAGTTTTTATTATAGAGGTTTTACACTTCCTTGGTTAGATTTATTCCCAGCTAATTTTTTTTGGGGGGGAGGGTGTTATGAATGGCATAGTTTTCCTGATTTCTTTCTAAGTAGATTCATTATTTGAGTACAGGAAACCTACTGATTTTTCTATTTTAATCTGTATCCTGCTACTTTGCTGAATTTATCAACTCTACAAGTCATCTGGTGGAGTTTTTGGGTCTTGTATATATAGGATCAACAGACAGTTCTCAAAAGAAATACAAAAAAGAGCTCAACATCCCTAGCAATCAAGGAAATGAAAATTAAAACAATACTGAAGATTTCATCTCATTCAAGTTAGAACGGCAATCATCAAAAGAATATAAATAATAAATGCCACTGAGAATGTAGGGGAAAAGATACATTCATGCATTGTTGATGGGAATCCAAATTAGTACAACCACTTTGGAAAGCAGTATGGAGATTTCTCAAAAGACTATGGAACCATTATATGACCCAGCTATCCCACTCTTGGAATTTACCCAAAAGAACTAAAATAAGCATACTATAATATACTATACTATAATTACAGAATACTACAGTGGTAAAGTCTCTGAGTTTTCTGTTTGTTACTCCAGGCCTAATCAGTTAAATATTTGCCGGTATATTTTGGCTCCAGCAGTTTTTCTTCCTAAGCCTACAATCGGAGTTGTCAAATGTCGCAATGGGGAAAAAAGGCTGCAGGTCTTGTTATATCCACAGCACTCTGATACCTTTAACATGATTTTTTTTCATTCTGATTATTTTTAATGTTTTATTAATTTGTTATAAAATAATGAGGCTCATTTTAATGTATTCATACAAGCATGCAATATGCTTTATTCCATTTCAATCTCTAGCACTTTCATTTTCTCTCTCCTCTTCCTTCTCTCTGCTTCTTCTACTCTATTTCCTCTACTGTTACTGATCTTCCATCTATTTATTTATTGTTTTTTTCCACTGTCATTTCTATATATACATAAAACTGGAATTCACTGTGATATATTCATACATATACTAATAGCATAATTTGGTCAATTTCTTATTGCAGTTCCTCCCTTTTCCCATCCCTCCTCCCTCACCCGTGACTTACTTCCTTCTACTCCACTGTTTTTCCATCTATTTTCATGGGATGCCCCCATACTTAATTCTTAATTCCTCACTTCTCTCTGGCTTCTACAAATGAAAGAAACATCTGACATTTGACTCTTGAGTCTAACTTATTTCACTTAGTATGATGGTCTCCAGTTTCTTCCGTTTACCAGCAAATGCCATAATTGTATCCTTTTTTATGGCTGAGTAAAATTCCAATATATATATACATATATATATATATACACACATACATATGTTCAGACATATACACATACATATATATAAATAATTCCATTATACATATCTATAAAAATCACATTTTCTTTATCCATTAATTTGTTGACAGGCACCTGGTATGGTTCCATAACTCAGCTATTGTGAACTGTACTGCTATAAAAATTGATGTGCATGCATCCCTGCAGTATGTTGATTTTAGTGCTTTTGGATTAATATCAAAGAGTAGAACAGCTGTGTCATGGGCTAGCTGATTTTCTCTATATAGCAATAAAGGAGATGGACAAGCTTCTTGAAGAGGCAGAGTTCTCTTGCCAAATTGCTCTGGCTAGGACTTATACTATATACTTGTGTAGAAATATTATACTGTACATCAATACATGAAGTTATTATGTGTCAATTTTTTTTTTTGAAAAAGGCAGAGTTAACTCTCTACTAGTCCCATGGGCTTAGAAGCAAAGCGTTGCTTGAAACAAGGGCCAGCCTCAAACATAAGTTCAGTTTCCCTCTCAAAACATTTTCTAGATTTTGTATTGAATGAACTAAGAGGCTGGAGAGCTGAGGTAGAATCCTTAAAAGACAGAACTATATCTCTCACAGTCTCTCAGGTTGAGAAGACGGAAATTCATCGGGTTCATAATCATACCAAAGGAATAAAGGCAACCAAGAAGGAGAATAAAACTGCTAGAATGAACCATAAATGAAGTAGCATCCATGATTGTACAGCACTGATTAGTTCTTTACTTTCTACTTAAGAAAAATGAAGAAACCCTCTCCGGTAGAAGAAGCATCTGGAGCCTCTACAGTTCTTTCATATACAATGTCTAACAAAAATTTACTTGACATACAGAGAGGCAACAATGTATGACTGATCAAGAGAGCAAGCAACAGACCTTATAAGATAACCCAAAGATGATTCAGGTAATAGAACTGTATATTATTACAGCTAAAAGATCTACCATGGTCTTTAACTACTTTATGCTAAAGAAAAAATAAAAATAGACAAAATAGGAAAAATGAATTATCTCAGCAGATTCTATGAAACCTATCATAAAACAAGTTAATGAATAGAAGGAATACATGAAAAACTGTCACAATGTGCCATGGTTTAAATATGTTTCGTACCTACCAAAACTCATGTTGAAACTTAACTCCTCAATGTGGCAATGTTGGGAGGTAGAGCCCAGTGGGAGGTGGTTGGCTCATGAAGATAGCCCTCATGAATGGATTAATGCCTTCTTAATTGTGCATGAGTTCTCTCTCCCACAGGACAGTATTACTGCCAGAGCAGGTTGTTATACAAGTGAGTTTCGCTTCCTTGGCTTTCTTGTTTCCTCTCTTGCCATGTGGTTCCTTCCATTGTCTTCCATGAGACCCTCACCAGAAGCTGACCAGATGCAGTCACTTGATCATGAGCTTTTTAGCCTCTAGAATTGTGAGTCAAAATAATATCTCTTTTCTTATAAATTATTCAGCCTCAGGTACTTTGTTATTGCAAGGAAACAGGCTAAGACAGCATGAAATACTTTGTGGTAAAAAATACTGTTTCCCACTCCTCCAACATCTGATACTAGGCACAGGTGTCAGCCTTCACAAATTTCTATTAATATTGCAATTAATTGACAATAAAACAAGAAGGTAGGTCTGACCATTTAAAGTGTTGGAAAAGATGCAGAACAACTGGAACATTGAAATATACACTGAGTGAAAATACAAACTGGTAAAATCACTTTGGTCAACAGTTTACAAGTATCTTTAAAAGGTAAACATACACCTATAGTATGATATAACTACGGTACTTCTTAGCAATTTACCCACAAGAAATAAAAGCATATCCACATAGATAATTATACCTGAATATCTACTGCAGCATTTTGTTATAGCTAAAATCTGGGAGCATTCCAAAAGGCAAATGGATGAACAAATTGAAGTATACCCGCCTACAGTACAATTCTACCCAGCAATAAAAAGAATACACTACTGAAACATGTAAGAAAGTTGAATCTAAAGATATGTATTATAGAAGAAAGTCACCAGATAGAGATACACCTTATTTATGAATTGAAATACTACTGTTAACGTGTCATTTCCCCCCATATTGATCTATACTCTAATCATAACTCCAGCAGGCTTTTTGGAGTGATTGATGAATTCTAAAATTTATGTGGGTAATCAAAATGCCTAGAATTTCCAGAAAAATTGTGGAAAAAAAAAGACAACCTACAATGTTGGAAAACTTATATGAGCTGACTGCTAGATTAATCATAAATGTACACTCATTAAAACAGTGTGGTACTGGTAGTAGGAAGGACAAACGGAGAGTAGAACACCAAGAAATGTGCCTACTCTTAGAGGGACATATGATTTTCAACAAAGGAGCCAAAGAAATCCAGCGGAGAGAGGAAAGATATTTCAGCAAGTAATCCTGCAGTAATTGCTCAGTCATATGGAAATAAAAGAACCTCAATTTCTATATAACACCATAACCAAATGTTAATTTGAAGTGAATTACAATGATAAACATAAAACCTAAAAGCATAGTTTTTATAGAGTAAGAAAACATCTGTGATTTGTGAATAAGCCAAGATTTCTTAGGTCACAGAAAGCAATAACCATTTAAGAAAAAAAAATGGATCAACTAGATTTCGAATTTAAAAATTTGTGTTCACCAAAAACACCATTAAAAGAAATGAGTGCTCAAGATACAGACTGGGAAAAAAGATAAAACATATCTGTCAAAAGGACAGGTATCTAGAACAGAACTCCTAAAACTCAATAATAAAAAAGATAGTCCAAAAAAGGGAGATCTCATATATATATGAAAACAACAGAAGGGAGATCAATAGAGTAGAAGCAGGGGACTAAAAGGAAGGAAGGGGAAGGATTGGGGAATGGAGTGGACCAAATTATGCTATGTGCATGTATGTGTATATTATAATGCATTCCAATTTTATATATAACTATAATGTACCAATGAAAAAATAAATAAATAGAAGACCAATAGACTAATGTATGGGGTCAGGGGGAAGGAAAGAAGGGGATAGTATTCAGACTGAAATGGAAAAAACTGTTATATGAACTTATGAATATGTCAAAATGAACCCCACTCCTTTGTACAACTAAAATGCACTAAAAATAAAAAGATAGTCTAATAAAAATTATCACAGCCAGTAAACCTATGAAAAGTACTCAACATCACTGAACATTAGGGAAATGCAAATAAAAATCATAAGGAGCTACCACTAAATGTGCACTGAAATGACTGAAGTATGTCTTAATAGCTGAATTGTAATGGCACCAGTCTGCTAAATTAAATGTCTTTATCCAGCAGCATTATGCAATTCCACTTAAAGGAGTAGAGAAATCAGATGTTTGGATTTAATCAAGCAAATGGGATGGAAATATAAGAGCCTTGAAAATATCAACAAGCAAGAGGTCAGACTGATTAATCATGAGTTCTAGACTAGATAGAAAAGGGAATAAGTACAGGAAGCAGCTGAGAGATTAGAAGGAAATGTGGAGTAGGGAATTTGATGACTTTATGAATGTGAACATCTGAAAATGTTGATTTTGTTTTCATTAGTCTATTGTGTTATCCCAAAGAAGACAGAATTTCTACTCCAGAATATAAGAATCAAGAAGGGAACTATAAATGACAATACTTCAATGTACCTTCAATGCTGTACATTTGTACTTTTTCTTCAGGCACAGTGACTGCTTCCCACTGATGATCCTTAAATGCAAAAACAAGTTTTGACAATAAGTAATAGTTTATTGCTGGTTTAAACATCTTTAATTATTAATTTTTAAATTACATAAATGATATGATGGTACTACTTTTACAAATTCTTATTCTTTCTCCCCCAAAAGAATGACTGTTAATATTTGACGATACACTTTTAAAAAATGTTTCCAAATGCTTTTATTCTTCCTTTGAAATAGTTTGTGAAGTCATAGTCATTCTCAGCTTGTACTACTTCTACCTATCCCAAGTCTTAAATCATAAAACTCAATTGATTATCCTCAGATTAAAAAACTGAATGCACATGAAAAATAGCCTAAATAATGTGTACCCTTCCAAGTATTTTCATTAAAAATCTGTATAAATGATACTGAATTTGTAAAGTTATAGTACAAATTATATACTAGCTCTAAAAAAAAAGAGAATATAAACTTTCCAGTAATCTCGTGGGGAAAATAGTTCTAATTATTTGTTCTTTAAAGAAAAATACTTATAAATGAAGATGTAAAGAAATTCCTCTAAATCCTCAATCTCTTCACTAATTCTCTTCACTTCTTTGCCTTAATTGAAACTGGTCATCCCTGAATGGCATCACTACCTTTCTAACCTTCAATTAGGGAACTAATTTTGCCATACCTCAAAACTCCAGTGTCAGGAGGAAAGTATTGGTATTCTCATCTCTCTCCAAAGTTCTGTAACAAAACCCTGCTAATTTGAGACACATGATGAAACAGAGCCCCTTTAAAATTAAATGCAACTTCCTGGAAGCTGCTTTTCTGTGTCTGGGATTTTCTTGAGGGGCTACATGCTAGCCAGGGAAGACACCAGGAAAATACACTATAACTTGTTTCTGACTAGCATAGGCCAGCTAATCTACATATATAAATCTCCTGCCTTTTGTCTCTTAGTACCTCCTCTCTCCTAAAAGCAGAGTCCCTTGAAGATGGAGATTTGAGACAAAAAGATTTTAGTGGAACCCTGGTGGAATCTTCATTCCTGGTAATAGTGGCAGCCCCCACACTCTATACCACCTGCTGATTATCATCATCTACCAACTTCAGAGCAACTCTTCCTCATATATTGAGATACCTTGTTAAAAAAACTGCTTCAGGGGCTGGGATTGTAGCTCAGTGGTAAAGCGCTTGCCCTGCATGCGTGAGGCGCTCAGTTCGATCCTCAGCACCACATAAACATAAATAAATAAAGATATTGTGTCCATCTACAACTAAAAAAATTTTTAAAAAAAAACTGCTTCAGTTTTTTTAAGAAAAATGTAATGGGAATTTTATACCAGACTTTTTTTAAGAAGTACAAATCATAGTATAACCAGCCCAAAATATGCTTTTATCCAGCTTCAATAGTTACCAATATTTTGTGGCAACTTGTTCAATCATCACCTCAGAATCTGTATTATGTACTTTTCTCTTGACTTCAGTTTCTTCTTACATCTTCCACCCCCATATCTGTCCTACATCATCACTTTTAAAAAGCTTTAGTACTTAAAGTACCTAAAAAATAAAAATTAAACAAAAAAACTCTTCCCTTAAATCACGTTACTCTAACCACTACTATGCTCTTTCCCTTAATTTGATGTCGTAACTTCTCAACAAAGTTTCCAATTTTCCAGGAATGCCTGAACTCTCATCACTTAAGTAAGTGAAATTATTCTTTTAAGAGTCACTAGTTTTGATTTTACTTAACCTTCCAAGAGTATTTCATGATACTGATCATTTTCTCTTATAAAAATTCCTTTGCCTAGTATTCTACAACTCTACACCCTTTTCATTTTTTCTCTTTGGGCTGATTCTTCTATCTTGTAAGAATCTATGTTTTTCACAGTTCTTCCATATAGACACTTGTTAAATCCAATGGTTTTATCTGTCATCTATATAAAGATAGCTTCTATAACTCTGCTTAGGGCTCACTGCTCGCACTGAGCTTGGGATCAATACATTGTATTGCCTACCAGACCAATGCAAATGAATAGACCAGAGTGTCTCCAAATCAGCACATTCAAAATTGAACTCCTCATCCTTGTCCCACAAAACTTACCCTCCTGTGACAGTATCTCCATCTATCTAGTTACCCAAGTTTTATTAATCCTTCTTTTTATTATAATACAAATCACTTAGTTTGCTCAATTCTACCTCCCCTTCAGTTTTTCTACAATCCATCCATTCTCACTGTCACTTCCCAAAACCAGGCCATCATGATTTTTCACCTGGATTACTGCAAAAGCCTCCTGTCTCTGATCTTGGCCCTTTTAAATCCATCTTCCCCACTATATTTTAATCCATTCTCCACACAGGGGTATCTTTTACATGAATGCATAATGTATATCTAATACATAGTTAAGTTCTTAATAAATACTTAATGAATTGATGTTTCCTCTTACTTAAAATCATTCATTGGCTCCATACTACCCTTATTTTTCCTAACCGCCCCCCATGCATTCTATGCACTAAACAAACTATATATCATACAGTTCTTTCAGTATTCATTTATTTGTTCTGGCAACCAACTTGAGCCCTTGAATGGCTATGAACAAGGAAAAGCAGGTCCCTGATCTCATAAATAGTACATTCTATGGAGGAAAGTGGATAACAAACCACAAATAAACAGAATGATTTTAAATAGTAACATACTGCTACTATAAAAATTCAGAAGTGAAAAGATTCAAAATACATTTTGGGGGAGAATCCCCCAGCATCTTGATCATTGTCTAAAACATAATTTATGAATACACAATACTTTCCCTATCATGTATGATACTATAGTATGAGTACTTGTTTTTTGGTATAAATCCCATTAGATTAAGCCAAATGAAGGCAGGAATTACATTAATAAAATTCTTTTCCCCCAAAATGAAATTTCAGTTTCTGAAAGAAACTTCAGTTAAATACCCCTACAAATCCTGAAGGAAAAATACACTAATGAAAACTGTCACTGTCCCTGAGAAGCAGAGCTAATCACTGGAATTTGGTTTCAATTAAGCATTCCAAGGTACTCTAAAATTCAAAAGAAGTGAAAGTATGTGAAAATGCTAATGCTAATTTGGCTAATGTTCGCTTATAGTTGACCTGGAACAAAAAGCAGGATTCTATCAAAAAACAGATTAAAAGATTACAAGCCTTACTATAATATCACCAATCACAACAACCAGATTAATAAATGTCAATCAAGTCTCAAATCAGAATTTGGCAATGTGACCACACAATTCCAGATAGAAGTATGCCAGTGTACCGAATATGAGGTGGAATCTGTTAAGAAATAATGGCTCAAGAATTTTCTTCAAATAAAAGAGAGATCAGTAGAAAACATGCCATCTATTTAGAAGGTTTAAGCAAATTCACTTTCAAATGCTACCATATCAATTCTGCACTATTTCAAAGAGAAGATTTTATGAATGAATAAGACTACCCCCATCTGTTAATGTGAGTTTTAACAGAATGCCTCTGTATTTGAGTAGCTGCTTTTTTTTTTTTTAAATAATGTGGTGTTGGGGATTGAACCCAGGTTGTTACACAAATTAAGCGCACACCCTGCTGCTGAGTTAGACTTCCACGCCCTATGGCTGTCTCTTCTAGAGTCAACTGACTTTGTTCATGTGAATATACAATTCTGCATTAACATAATTTATTTCTGAAAAGTGTATGTTAAGATTAGATTTAAAATTTAGCATTAATTTTCCTGTTACAATAAAACATCAGAAAAAGTTTTCACTTCTAATCAGCTTGGCAGGTCACCATGTCGGTCAGAACTACAAGGCTAACACTGAGATGCATTAAAGGGATAGTCAGAAAATAGAAATCTTTAAAGTAGATTCTTAAAGTACATTTAAAAAATTTTATACATACATACAAATAGAGAATAATAAAGGAAAAATAAAGCTTACATCATTATCTCCAGCAATGTAGAATGATAGGGTCTGGCTCCCAAGATTAAAATCAATCCAAAATTCCTCAAGTTTGTCATCTGATGGTATTTGCAGCTAATAAAATGAACATAATACTAGTATATACTATATTTATAAAATGACAACATAAAATTATGACCAGATCATATTCATGGTTGAATTATTATCTTAATTGGCTTTTAGATTCTAGAATCCAACAACACTACATGCCATAAAAAAGAAAAAGTGTTCTCTGAATTCTTTCTGAAGGAAAAAAAAGTAGTTCGAAGAAGAAATATCAAAGAAGAGACAAGTTTAACACTTAGATAAATTTATAAAGAATCAAAAGAAAAGCTATTTCAACATTTTATACAGAAATTAACCTGTTTCAACAAGTCACAAATATTCCAAGTACTAATAGAGGCTGAAAATATTAGTTTGAATATATTTATGGATGATAAACAATAATGGGCTTGATTAAGGAAACAGGAGAAAATGTGGAGAGTTACAGCTGCACATAATCTGTTTCATAGAATGTTTCCTGATGTCACCATCATATATACAATACTAAACTAACTGTATTTGTGGTCTAATTATAACTACTAACTTCTTTTATCAATTCTCATAATTTACTTGACTTTCTAATCAAAGTTAATCCACTATAAGAACATGTTTTAAATTTCAAACTTACCTCATATTTATCAAGAAATGCTGACAAACAAGGAAATGTAAAGACCCTGAAATACAAAGTGGTTTAAAAAATTTAATAAGCCTTCACAGCTTAATCTTCTTCAGTCATAAATTCATGCCTAGAATCAAAGGGAAATAAACCCATGGTCATAACATTTTAAATAAAACCCCATTACCTTACAAAACCAGTGTTTAATGGAAATTTGTTTGGGTAGAGAAAAGCATATTACTTTGAGGATACTTACTCAACCTACCATTTTGATAAAGTAACTATATCAAATATTTTGTGTACACTATCAAATATGAGCAGAAATTTTTAATTTTGCTTACACTACTTATACAACAAAAGTTCCTATAGTAAAATACAAGTGAATAATTCTGATAGTAAAAATAGCTAACTTCTTACAGTGCTCTTTCATGGTCAGATACTATTTATTTTATACACTTATTGTAATATCTCACAATGCAACAAACATGAGGTAGGTTTAGCATTCGTATAGCTAAGGAAACTAAGGCAGTAAGGTTAAATCATGTGTGTGGGGGGAGTATATACATAAAATAGGAAGGTGTGAACTTACAATTCAGATCCAGGCAATATGACTCCTTGCATTTAACCCTCACTGTATTTTTCATTTCCTTAGTAAGTAAATGCAAACTAATTCATCCAGGACATAAAATTAAGAAATCAGGCATTACAAATACTGTTGTTCTATCATTATAAAAAATGTACAAATTTATATTATGTATTCTCTCATGCTCATGCCTGAGGTTAAACAACCTAAAAAACATCCTACTTATAATATGTCAATTATAAAGTAATGAGATGATGTGTTTGCTATATACTTTCATTCTAGGATGTAGATGAAGGAGGCAGTTTAAGAAATATATAAATATCTAGATTTTTATTAGTCCTGAAAGACTAAATAATAATGTATGCAACTCTGAAAAACTGTACAGAATTTGGAAGTTCAAAGTTATTAGTATGAAGTAAATAAGAATGCATGTTTGCCTAAGTAAACAGCAAAATGAGGCCAGGAGAGGAATAGTTCAGATTACTGGTGTAGTAACTTTACTAAGTGATGTTATGTAAAATATTGTTTTAAATTAAAGACCCAAGTTCACTACATACTCAAACATAACAGAATAAAGTTATATTAATAAAGGTTTAAGACTAGATGTTTACTCTTGAACTCCATTTTTCAGTAAATGGTTGCATCGAGTTTACCTTCTCTTATCTCCAAGCATGCCATTTACGAGGTTGAGAAATATCCTGCAATCCTAATTTTAAAAAGAGAAATACTTTTAAAAAATCATAAATCAAACAAAAATATTTACTTATTTCTATTACTTTTATTCCACTTACTGTTTCAAATTCAGAGTCTTTAATTCCTTTAAATGCATTAGCAATAAAATCCATTGAAAACCACTGACATGCCAGTTCTTGTCTTTGTTTTTCTGTGGTCATTCTACATAAAGCTTCCACAATGCCCACCTGTAAGTCATAATCTAGGAAAAAAACCTCTAAATTAATGTATGATTTGAAATAACAAAAATTTATAAAACTACATATATTTTCAAAGGTATTAGAACAAGAAAGAGAAATAAGGAAATGCTAGTATAGTTTATTCATCTTTTGCTGTTTTCTTTATATGGATTACATATATTTTATCATTATAGTAATTAAACAGTGCAATTTTTTTAAAAAAATAAGATTACTAATAGAAGAAAAAATGAAATTTAAAAAAGTATTTAGAAGAAACACCTAATATTCATAGACTGCTGTTTCACTATTATTACTAGAGTTGTAAACTGCAAATTAATTCCTACAGTAGTATACAAATCACAGGATCTTATTTTCCTTTTGTTTAACATAATGTTTATAATTAGCCCATAGTACTTTAAACTTTGCTTTACTCTCTATGTAAATCAGTAACTCACCACATCAAAATTTGCTGATAGGAAACTTTGGAAATAAAATTTAAATTCTTTTAGCAAACATACTGTTTAAAAAAGTTTATTTATCCCAGGAATATTAGACCTTCTAATTTCACAAAATACCATTTGAGGAACTGTTTAGCACAAGTAATTCAAAACTATTGGAAAATAATTATTATTCATAAATTGCCATTAGGCATAAATTGTATTACTCTAATTCGTCTAATGACAAATTATTTTTGTCCCAAAGACAATTTTAAATTTATTCATACTAAAATGGATGATTGTATATAAACAGTTTGTAATTCCTTCATATTGCATATTACGCTAACATTTTATTATCTATATTAAATACTATTTATAAATTTGAAATGATTTCAAATCTTAAAAAGATATACGTACCTCCAGCATCTAAAATCCTTTCACCCATACTACTCCTGTGAATTAAAATAACAGGTTATATACTGAACTATTATTAATTAAATAGAAAGTCCGTGTGTTTGGGAGGGGGAGATTCAGTAAAATTTATAATTGGCTACTACAATTGACTTTTGCAGAAAATATACACATATATTAAAAATCTACAAAGTTTGTATGTTTCAAACTTATTGCCTTATAAAACATTCTTTAAATTCTTGACTTGAAAATAAAAGCAATATAGTACAAATTATTACATGAGAGTTAACATTTCTTGGTTAGAAAGTATTTTCCTTGCATCTTGAGGCATTTTGTCAAGCATAGCATTCATTTTTTTTATGGTCTAGAAAAGAAAAAAAAAAGAATTAACTTTATATTCAGTAAAGCATTAAGTATTTATATAAATAGGTACATAAACTCAGAATTTTATCTTTAATTTTTTTTAGTAGTAGATGGACACAATATCTTTATTTAGTTTTGGTTTTTTAATGTGTGGTGCTGGGTATCGAACCTAGTGCCTCTCTTGTATTAGGCAAGCACTCTACCACTGAGCCACAACCCCAGCCCCCCCAGAATTTTATCTTATTCACTATATTTTATGCAGGGAACAGAACAGGGTAAAAGAAAGAATATACAAAAAATTGAGTAAAAAATGACAAATCATAGATATTAAAAGTAGAATATAACATGACTCTTGTACTTAAAGCATTTATACCCTTTGCAAAATGGCAATTATTCTATTATAAGGTCTATGGAAACCAGAATATATTACCATATTAATTTTGCTCTTATGGCATAGGTATATAAACATAGATGCAAATATAGGTTATTTTTGGCATACATACACTTAATGACCCCTAACATCTTGGTAACATAATTTATTTTAGCATGACTACATGTATACATAAACCTATATAGTTATGCATTTTTTATATTTAGGAAATATACCAGGAATGGATTAAGTCAATATAAATACACTCCAAAAAGTTAATTTAGCTTAAAATAAATTTTTAATTTGATTAATTAGTATAAGATTTTCTTTACTTTGAAATTCTTAGAATTAAGAGACAATCAAACAACTTTACCTCCTGCTGAATACAAATGTTCACTCTTGAGTCAATAACCAGGGCACAAATTCGAGGCACGAAACTTTCTACTACTTGCTGTTTGCCTGAATAAAAGTGTTAAATTGTTGTTTAAAATGTTAATTTTAAATCCTTTAAAAAGGCAGTTTTTTCTTACATGAATTAGTGGGAAGGGTGTAATAGTGCAATTCTAAAGAAGGGCATCAGAGCATGAAAAAGTCTAGATTCAGCTTCTCATTTCAAGCACGTATTATTTTGTAGATGAAGTAAATATAATTCAAAAGTGAAAATTTTACTTTGAAGCTCTATATAAACTGGCCTCATTAATTTTCAGTTCTACCTCAAAGATTCTCATAAAGATCATCAATGCATCAATGCATCCTGCCCTCATGAAGCTCTAAATGATATGAAGTATTTTCAAGTTAATTCATGTTCAAAGGTGAGGCTTTGTCAATATTAAACATGTTCAGAGGAATTTGCTACACCATATTTCATAATATAAATTTTAAAAATAACTCAAAACTATGGAAATACTGCAACAAAAATTAATAACTTTCCAAAGTAACCTGATGGAAAAATATACTGAGATAAAAAGATATGATGTTTTAGCCAGGCATGGTAGTGCATGCCTGTAATCCCAGCACTTTGGGAGGCTGAGACAGGAGAATTGTGAGTTCAAAGACAGCCTCAGCAATGGTGAGGTGCTAAGCAACTCAGTAAGACCCTGTCTCTAAATAAAACACAAAATAGGGCTGGGGATATGGATCAGTGGTCAAGTGCCCCTGAGTTCAAACCCCAGTACCAAAAAAAAAAAAAATAATATATATATATATACATATATACACACACATATATATATGATTTACTTACATATATATATATATGTTGATTTACAAAAAGCAACTTATAATTGCTGGTGCTTTAGGGATTTTTTTCTCCTCTAAAAACATAAGAATTTAGATTAGGTTGTTACATTAATTGTAAGAAAATCAAATCAATGAAAAGGGAGTGTTAACTATTATTTAAATCAACCACAATTAATTTAAAACTTTTGGCTTTGAAGGCAGCAAATAGCTTTATTTATAAATAATTCACCAGACTCTACTGGCATCCTGGGGCAGTCTTAACTCAACCAATAGAGAGATAAAATAACTTTGATCTGACTGCTTTTCACAAGACACTTGCTAGCCACAAGTGAAAGGACATGCTCTGCATTCTCAGTTTACTATCAAAAATTTTGTTCCATTAGATGAAGGGTTGGCAAATTATGGCACACCAACTAAGTCCAACCCACTGCCTGTTTTTGTATGGCTATATTTACATATCAGCAGGTGCCCTATGGAAAATATTTGAATGACATGTTTTATTGAATCACTAGTGCCAAAGGTAAACTTCATTCTCAAGATCTTAGTCATTGTCAGTTATGTGAATTTTTATTAGAAATAGTAGGGGAATATCCTACTTGTCCTTCCGCACAGCAGTCCAGTGGCTTACTAGTGGCAAAGTTTTATTGTGACTCTTGATACTCAGAACCAAGACTAAACTTTTTCGGAAAAAAAATTGTCTTCAAGCATTACTGAATACTGAACATCTCTTGATAATTAGCTTTAGTTGCACAGTTGAAAATGCTGCTTACTGAATTGAGCACCAAATTATAAGACAAAATAGTGCTAATGATAAATCTACACTGCAATAAAGTAATTTTGATGATAACTAAGGCTGTCAGTGGCAAGTAATACCAAACTGCCTTATAAATTTCCCAAATTATTAAAAGTTACAACAAGAAGCAACATCTCCATTGCCACACAAATTTACAGGGCATATAATTTTTCCAAGTTCTAACTATGGGTCCGCCAGTGTTTTTGGACCTTGATATGAATTCAAAGGAAATTTCCCTATTTCTTTTTTTTTAAATATTTTTAGTTGTAGATGGACACAATAGTTTTATTTTATTTTTATGTGGTGCTGAGGATCGAACCCAGTGCCTCACACACGCAAGGTGAACACTCTACCACGGAGCCACAACCCCAGCCCCGAAATTTCCCTATTTCAAAGTTCTTTAATGGGTACAATTCAGGTGTTTACTAATAGGCTTCAATTGGAAATGATTATCTATAATACAATGGCATTTTAAAAGGCAAATATTTAAAATATAACCTAATACAATTCTATTAATGCCTTCTAAGTGATAAACATGTTCAATTGAAATCATGCTCATGAACTTATGTGTTTGCCATTATCTGCTTGAAAAGACATTTTATAATTTGACATAAATTTCCTGAAGATAAACATTAGCCAGTGAATATATGTAATCAATTTTTGAAAATAAGGAACACTAACTTTAAACACCAAGTAAAATGTTAGCCTCCTCCCCCCCAAAAAGGCAGCTGTCCTCCTCTGTAGTAGACAAAAAAAAAATACAAAGAATACTTATTATATTCACAATTACATCAATAAAAGATTTGCAGAAGCCGGGCGCAGTGGCTGAAGCCTGTAATCCCAGCACTTAGGGAGGCTGACACAGGAGAATCGCAAGTTCAAAGCCAGCCTCAGCAAGGCGAGATGCTAAGCAACTCAGTGAGACCCTGTCTCTACATAAAACACAAAATAATGCTGGGAATGTGGCTCAGCAGTCGAGTACCCCTGAGTTCAATCCCCAGTACCAAAAACACAAAACAAAACAAAACAAAAAACAAGATTTGCAGAAATTTGTTTTTGTTATTTTATAAGTACCTACATAATATTCTCATTTTTTCTCTTGACCTACAACATCCAAAATTTTGTTCTCTGGTTCTTAACAAAAAATATTTTTTGATCCCTTATAGATAATGAGTTTCGAATATTATAACATATTATAGGAATTGCAAAATTATACTAAAACTCTAACAGTAAATCATTGTTATAGCAGAAATGTTTATTTTACCTTCATCACTGATGTCATGTATGACCTAAAAAAAAGTGAATAATGTTTAATGTATAATTGGCAATTTCCAGTATAAATTATTATAAATGGTATTAATTCATAGCATTATCAAATTTTATTAATGAACTGTTGAATCATATTAATCAGTGTAAATGCGTTATGCAATCTAAACAGACTAATTCAACCAAATCACTAACCAATCTGTTAGTGACTCCTGAATAGAGAACATAAATGATTTTCTAAATAAACACATGCTTTATAATATCAGTTAATCAATGTAATTTTTACCATCAAAAGATCAAAGAAGTCTTCTATCATATTTATAACAGCATCATCTTTTGAATTTCCTCGACTTAGGATAATCTCTCTGGATTTTTCAAACCAGGCAACCATGTAAAAAAAAAGAAGAAATTGTACATATTAGTTCTTTTGAATTTCATTTTAATTATTTTGAAAACTTATTTATATTTGTATAAACAGTAAACCTAGGCAAAAAGATACATTAAAAATAAAAATTTCAATACTATATCAAAATAAGTTCATGCCTTTAAACATCTTCCTTGTTTTTGTTTTTTGGTTAACTCACTAGAAGATGAGAATGGATGAATCTAAGTCTCGGTACAAGACCTTTATTTCCCCCTTCAAATTCCAATTGCAAGTATATTTGTTAGAATAGATGAAAATAAATTATCATTGCAATTTAAATTATTTTGGTATCATTACTATATGAAAAGTTGCAGCACTATTTTACCTTAATCAAATAATTCAGATACTTGAGTACATACTAATTTCCAGGCACTGTCCTAGGTGCTGGTTATATGGCAATGGATATAAAGACAAAAAAAAAAAATCAATAACCTAAGTATTGGCATGGGATACAGACAGTAAACAATATGAAAACAAGAACAAAGTTAGTAATTAAGAGCTAAATAGAAAATAAAGGCTGAAGGAAGACCATGGACCTTAAATTCACATAATTATCAAGGAGCTTTCCTACAGTTTCCTTGTGATCTTTACTTTTGTAGCATATACCAAAAGGTTTAAAAATATTTATTTTATTCTCAACATTTTATAAAAAGCTCACAAATTTACTTTTTGACAGTTTGGACCATTTCTTATTTTTATGTCCCTCACGTGTATCTTACATATTCTATACTTATCTTCTGAACTAGTCCTTGCTTTATCATGGTCTGAAGCCCTGCTTGTCCCAATATGCTGAAATGTTTGCCACATCTTCCAACAGAAACCAAAATGGTTGAGGCAGTTTGTATATTCTTTTTATTAAGTTCCTGAAATGAAAAGTATACATTTAAACTTCTATAAAAACAAAATAGTATAGAATAGGAATTCTGCCAGAATTATATTTATATTTCTAATTCTCACAAATGCTAAAAGATTATCATCATCTCTATTTTGAAAAGGATTAAAGTGTCATTCAAGAAAGCAGCTTGGGGCTGGGGTTGGGGCTCAGTGGTAGAGTGCTTTCCTAGCATGTGTGAGGCACTGGGTTCGATTCTCAGCACCACATATAAATAAATTAATGGAATAAAGGTCCATCAACATCTTAAAAATATTTTTAAAAAAAGAAAGTAGCTTTGCCATAACCACCTAGCCAGTGAATGAGATTAATTCAGGACAAAAATTAAGATCTACATAAATTCAAGAAACTTTATAGACTATGATATAATGAATCTGTTACCTCTCATTCTAAAAAGTTCCATGTGTTTAACTAATGCATCTGAGAAATTCTTATTCCATCTGTAGCATTTACAACAAATCTCAGATACTGGGGAGACTGTTAATAGTCACAATCACTTTTTGTACAGTATGAAAATATCTTAGATATACTAAATCAAATTCAAAGTTTTAGATGAATATTTTTTTGGTTTGCTTTATTTCTGAAATCACCAAGCACTGTGTCCCATTAAAAACACGCTGATCATGGCTGGGGCTGTAGCTCAGTGCTAGAGCATTTGCCTAACATGTGTGAGGCACTGGGTTCAATTCTCAGCGCACTCACATATAGATAAATAAAGCTCCATTGACGACGAAAAAAAAACATGCTGATAAGTTTATAAAAACAAAGATCAAGTTGTTTGAACTAAAAATAGGTAAACGGGGTTTCTCCCCAAGATCATATAATATTTAATAATGGTAAGAGTTCAATGTGTTAAAACTCCTCAAATAAAAAAAAAAAGCAAATGGTAAAATAAACATTTATTTATGTAATTGTTAAGTAATCTTTTCCAAATCTCTCCATTCATTGTTTTCTAATAGAGTACTTCCTAGAAAATAAAAATCTAATGATTTTAACAACCATTCAGGAAAAATGAATATTTACCCTGCATAAAAGATCATCCAACTTGTGGAGAAACTGTTTACTGCATTTAATCTTCACATCTTCACATATATCAATTTGTAAAAGTGTTTTCAAAGGTTTGAAATCATTTTTTCTTAAAGCATCATCGATGCACTTTTCCAACTGCTAGAGAAATACAGTTAATGGCACATATATTAAATGAAAACCACAAGAGTTCCCTTATGCATTTTAGTAATTTGAGAATTATTTTCACATAAAAACTCTCCAACAAGCTCATAATAATTCAATATTTAAAAGACCTATCCACTATTAAATCTGAAATAACTGAGAGATTAGATTTATTTGGTAACAAAAATCTAGATAGGAAAAATATTTCACTAATATGGCCAAATTAATACCATTTATTGTTGAAGTTATCATTATGTTGGACACAATAAAAGCTTGATGAAAAATGTAAAATCTACTTTTTCATAATACTTTAATACATGGGTAAAAAAGCAGCATATCTGACTACCAAGTTCTTAGTGGGATTTAAATAGTAAAGAAAACTGCAATAAATACAGGCAAAAACACCTTTTAAAAACTATACTACCGGGCGTGGTGGTGCATGTCTGTAATCCCAGCACTTTGGGAGGCTGAGTCAGGAGAATCGTGAGTTCAAAGCCAGCCTCAGCAAAGGTGAGGCACTAAGCAACTCAGTGAGATCCTGTCTCTAAATAAAACACAAAATAGGGCTGGGGATGTGGCTCAGTGGTGGAGTACCCTGAGTTGAATCCCTGTACCAAAACAAAACAAAACAAAACACTATACCAATCAATATAATTTAAACAGTACCCTTATGTAATATTTATAACCTTTACAAAACCTGCCTTCCTTGCTATTAAGTACTACTTCAGTAATAAGGAGTTTTCATACTTCAATCCAACCACTAAGTAGACTTGGTATTGAATCATATACAATTTAAATAGATATATTAAAATTTACTCTTTATCCTACAAGTTTAAAAAGTTGATATAAAAATATCCTGGCATACTACTATGACTTAAATCTGTGCATAATTAAAAGGTATATATGTAAAGAATCATTGTATTTATTACTTTATATTCTTAATATAACTTTTGAAAACATATCTATTAAATGAATGAAAGGACATGTTTTATGTAAATTGATCTACTCTTAACTATTTCATAAAAACATAGAAGCTAAGTTACAGCTAAAGATTACAGCACTCAATCCGGGTGTAGTGGTTTGCATGCCTACAATCCGAGTGGCTTGGGAGGCTGATGCAGGAGGATTTTAAATTCGAGGCCAGCCTCAGCAACTCTGTGAGGCCTTGTCTCAAAATGAAAAAAAGCAGAGGCTGGGGGCTCAGTAGCTTAGTGCCCTGAAGTTGTTCAATTTCTAGTACCAAAGAGGGAGAGAGAGAAGGGAGGGAAGAAGGGAGGGAGACAGAGAGAGAGAAACAGAGAAAGAGAAATAGATTGATTTTGATTGAAATTATAGAAATGAATAGCTATAATTCCATAAAAAATGATTTTAGAAATTAAACAACTTCCTTGCGGCCAAAAGGATTACATACCTGAAGATCTGGCCGTATTGGCATTTTTCACTTTATTTAAAAACAGTAGGAGAAAGCAAACACCTATAAAAGAAAATATTTTCTGTGTCTTATAAATCTGTTTCATGTGTTTATAGTTTAATAATCTTACCATGCATAAATGAACATTGCTACTTATACCCAAGGCAATATAGTTTAAGTTCCTCACTAGATATTTTTCATACATATTTGTCAAATTACGTATCTAGCTGAAGATATTTCTACAGGAAAGTTTGAAGATCATTTACTCAAGCCCTTTTTAAAAATAGATTATTTAAATTAATGTCAAAAAGTCCTGCCAAAAGGTCATAAAGCTAGTTAGTCAAAGAAACCTAGGTCTACCTCACCAGTAAATCCTACTATGTTGTTCTACCTTGGGGAATGGGAAGAAAAATATTCTTGAATTAATATCTGAATGAAATTTAGGCTAGTAATAAATTATTCAAGAAGGGAAGAATATGCAAATACATCAAAAAAGAACAAGACTGATTAGAACATACAAATATACAAGGAAGAGTGAAGAAAAGGTAACCTAAGCACAAATATACAAGGAAGAGTGAAGAAAAGGTAACCTAAGTACATTTTATATGTGAAAGAGAATGTTCAGAAAAAAGAGAACTCCAGTTTTTAGCTAAATGCCCAAATCAAGGAGAGGGTATCACTTTCCCAAAGTAATGTGGATCCATTAAGACAAAGGATGCACATACAAATGACCACACCACAAATTAACATGTTTAAGGGGAAGCATCCCCCAAGTTCTAAAGTGAGATTCAATGCTTCTGAAAACAGGACCAAAAGTAGATGATGCTAATGAGTTTCTGACAAGGAGAAAGACAAAGGTTATTTATTTTCTCCTCCCATGAGCACTTATGGGATTAGCAATGCTGGCAATGGAGAAGAAGACAGATCATTGCTGTAGTCATGCTCAAAACCTGATATGACATTTCATTTTGTACAATGTGTTCAAGTATTTTGTCTATCTTTTACGGAAAAAGCAACTTAAGGTTAATGTGTGTCAATGGTATGTCTAAGAGTATTATTAATGTATAATTTCCATTGATTATGCTATTTTCTTTTTACCCATATCATTTTAATAATTATGGAAAAATTTAAAAACCTGATATATTGTTGTTTGTGTACCTAGGAAGAACATCTCCACATGCTCTATCCAATAAACACTTACTTCTTATTTAGAAAATAACCTAAGCATATTTTCTCTTCAAAGGGGAATGGAAACAGAAAACAGCAGAGTTGTGTGAAGCACCACCTACCATCTCAGCAAAAGTATCTAACATCTCCAAATGCCACCTGGAGGTTGGCTCAGAAAGGAAAAGAAGTAAAGGTACCTTTTTTAGAAATCATGACTAAAATAATTTTAATATAACCTATATTGTGAAGACCTTTGTATCAGAATCATCAGGAAATCAAACATAGATGCAATTAATTGAATCATGAGGACTACAGATCTATGTACCATAAAACAAGAGTAATTAATCACAGTTTACTTTCTTGTAGACACACCGTTAGAAAAATTTAGGGCCGTCAAAGACATACAGAACATTAAAAAGGTATGGTTATAGAAAGAAGCAAAAATCTTTTGCATTTCTAAATGGAATTTAACATTAACTAAAGGGGAAACTGATCCCTAGGGAAACATTTGCTTCATCTGCATAAGAAAATGGTTATAGTGATATTTTATAAGCACTGTCTTGAGTGGCAAAATTTCAAAAGCATTTAGATAGAAGGTGAAATGGTAAGAAAAGTGAGGAATGAATGCATTTTGGTATATGATAATCACTGTGTGAACAGTTAAATAAAATCAACCAGAAGGATATCTTCTATAAAACAATTTTAAATGGTTTAAAAATGTTGCCAAATGACATACACAGTGAAATGCCATTTGTGTGAAAAATAACTTTGTATTTATGATTATATTTATATATACAAATACACAAACTTGCTTCATAGATAGAAAATATAAAAAATAGAGGAAGCACCCAAGTATGGAGGTAAGAAGTATTAGAAGTACTAGATTAATGAAGCATCAGAGGAGAAGTAATAGAAGCTGGAGAACACTGAGCAACATATGGGTTTAATAGCAAATTAGTCACTGATGAAGTGAAAATTAGTGAAATAAAAGCTGTATTATAAGAAATATTCACAATGAAGTGCCAAGAGACTCAAAATATAGGATTGGGAAGTGGGGCAAGAATTTAAGACATATTATAAAGTCATTATATGTAACCAGATTCCCAAAAGAGGAGATATAGGATAAGGCACAAGCCCCACTGAAAGGTAACAATTTTCTGGAACCAACAGAAAACATCAAACTACAGATTCATAAAACTCTATGAACCGGGCTGGGGTTGTGGCTCAGCGGTAGAGCGCTTGCCTCATATGTTTGAGGCACTGGGTTCGATCCTCAGCACCACATAAAATAAACAAAGGTATTGTGTTCATCTATAACTAAATAAAATATTAAAAAAAAAAAAAACAACTCTATGAACCTTGGTAGAAAAAAAAAGCTACATCCAGACACACCATAGAAAACTACTAAAAATCAAGGGCAAAAGTATTAAAACAACCAGAAGAAAAAAAAAAAAGCAAAAAATACACCTAAAATGATGAAAAATATATCTGAAAAGAAAAAATAAGAAAACCTCAACTTATACAAGGTTACTCTCAACTTGTACAATGTTACCAGCAGACCCTCTAAATAAGATACTACAAAGTCAGAAAGAAAATGATCCCATATAGAAGATGGAAGGATATAGGAAGAATTGAAGAGTTAAATATATATTAAGCATATAAAATAAAGTTTCATAATGTTAAATGTATAACTTCACAATACATAACAGCATATGTGGTCGTTGTGGTAGAAATTAACTTAAAGCATTCCACACTTACCACTTAACAGATGCTGATAGAAGTTAGAATGTATCATTTTTAAGGTTAACTACTAAATGTACAGGGAGAAAAAACATCAGTATTAAAGTAAGGCAAAGGAGGGAATGTTTTCATTTTAATAAATCCAAAAGAACAGGGGGGAGGGAGGGAGCAAGTGTGAGATCCCAATCCAGAACAGGTGGATAAACAGCACAAAGTAAGGTGGTACACTCAAAGTTAGTATCACTAAATACAAGTAAAGGAGTTAAGAATACGTCATCCTAAAATGTGCTGTTCTTCCATACTATCTTGAATTAAAGTCACTTAAAAAAATAGGAGGTCTAAGATCGCTCTGGCCTCCATTGCAATTTTTAAAAGCAGAAGATGAAATTCCCATGTTAAACATGCCCTACCTATCAAAAAGAAAGTAACATTCTTTCCATCAAGTACAGGAGGTGAAGCCAAGAAAAATCTGTACAAATGGACCTTGTTAAACTAACCCTTACCTTTCTAGTCACTTTTGTACCCAATTAACTACATTAGTCCAAGCCTCTTCTGCCTTACCATATTCTACGACTTACTATTCTGACTCTTAACTGCTTCTTTGGGTCTTCATTTTCTTATTAGAGCTCCTGTGCCATACACAACTTGCATAAAGTAAGTCTGTGGTTTTCTTTTGTTAATCTGTTTTAGGCCAATTTAATTCTCAGGCTGATCTGGGGTGAGGTGGGGGCTCTAAAAGAGAGGAAGTTTTGTCTCCTTTACAACTCCAGTTTAAAACAAGATTGTCAGATAAGTTTATACCTTAAAAAAAAAAACTTTACATATGCTATCCAAAAAAATAATGCTTTTAAGATACACACCTTAGGTAAAAATACGAAATAGTAAATAAAAGGATAAAATATATATAACATACAAACATTAACTAAAAGAAAGCTAGTAAAACCATATTAATATAGGATTTACCTAAAGTCAACGTGATATTAATCAAGACAGGTGGAACACAATGGATAATCCAGACATACTTATAATGACTTTTGATTTATGATATAAAGGAGTAAGAACAGTCTGTTCAATTAATTGTACTGTTCAACTGAATGTCCATAAGCAATAAAACCAAGCCTCACTAATGCTTACCAACTACTTCATACCATATGCAAACATACCTACATGGATTGGAAATTAAAACATGAAAGGTAAAATAAGCTTCTAGAAAATATTATATTAGAACAACTTCATGACTTCACAACAAGTAAGGATTTATTATTATAAAAACACTAACCATTCAGGAGAAAAAAACTATGTTGGGTAAGCTTACAGTTAAAAACTCTTGTTCAAAATACATCATTAAGAAAGTGACAAAGCAAGCCACAAAGCAGAAATCATTGTGGCTGCATTTTTACAGTCAGCAAGTCTTCTCTCTAGATTAATGAGGAATTCTTGTGTCAGTTTTAAAAAGATAAATAATAAAATGGACAAGAAACTCTAATTGGCTTATACACACATGTTATTTTGATTAAAATGCAAGATACATGGGGTATTATCAATATTTTTAATTTTGGTCATCTTAAAAGGTTGTGTAGTGTTTTCTCAACGTAGTTTTACATTTGTATTTCCTTGATGATGAACTACATCGAGGAGCTTTTGAACGTGTTTATATGTATCCAGGTATCTTCTTTCACGAAGTTTCTAGTCCCATCTTATTTTAATTGGAATTTTTGTGCTCTTACTGCATTTTAAGAGTTCCTCGTACATTCCAGAAACAAATCTTTTTTCAAATACATGATTTGCAAAATTTTCTCCCAGACCATGATCTGTCTTTGTATTCACTTGATAATGTCTTGTGAAGAGCAAAAGCTTTTAATAATAATGTAGTTCAATTTGTCAACTTGTTCTTCCAGGCTCATGCTTTTCATGCAGAGGTAATAAATCCATGCCTAACCCAAGGTTATCTTTTGTTTCCCTTGTAGTTTTAGATTTTCCATTCAGGCCTATGCTCCATTTGTTTGTATGTATAAAATAAGAAATGAATAAAGTGCTTTCTTTCCTTTCCAAATTGATATCCAGCTATTTTGGTACCATCTTTTCTCCACTGAACTGCCTTTTCATCTTTACCAAAAGTCAATGTCCATATATGTGTGGGTCTATTTCTGAACTTTCAATTCTTCTATGTACCATTTCCCTATTAACCTTTAAATTTTTTCATAATCAGATGTAGATGTTGCCTCTCTTATTCCAGATATTTAGTATTTTACTTCTTTCTTTGATAAGCCTGTCTACAGCTTTATTTATTCATCTTCTAAGAAAAGCAATTTTGATTTGATATTTTGTTTCTGTTTTCCATTTCATTAATTTCTGCTGATTTTTATTTTTTTTCTTCTACTTGAGTTTAATTTTCTCTTTATCTTCTAGTTTCTGAATTTATACATTTTCCAACCTTCTTTTATATAATAGGCATTTAGTGCAATAAATTTTAAGTACTGCTTTAGTGATATTCAACAAATTTTGATATATTGTACTTTTCACTTTCATTTTGTTAAAATATCATGAAATTTCTCTCTTGATTTCTTTCTTTGATCCATGAATTATTTAGAAGTATGACAGTTTCCAAATATTTAGGGATTTTCTACAATTTTTTGGATATTGACTTCTATATTCATTCATAGTCACAGAACATGCTTTGCATGATTTGCATAAGCTTAATTTTTTTCAGAATTGTTTCATGGCCGTGAACATTATTTTGGTAAATGTTCAGGACCATGAAACAATTAAATTAAGCAATATAAATGTATACTTGAAAATAATGAATATTCCGCTATTGGATGGAATGCTCTAAAATGGTTAATTAAGTCAAGTTAAATGATTTCACCATTCAAATCTTCTACAGTTTCACTAATTTTACTTGTTCTATTAATAACTTAGGAATATTGATATTTTCAGCTATATATAGATTTATATATTTTACATTTGCTTTTTTGAACCATGACTTTGAATTCCACTGTATATTTTACATTGACAGCACATGTCCATTCAGACTACTTATATTTCAAAAGCTACACATATGGCCAGTGGCTACCATCTTAGAAAGCACAGTCCACGGAACAAGCTTGTTTGTTGCTTTTTATATAGACTATATACTAACCTGGCCTATTTTTCTGGCTCTCAAAATTCCATGAGTGACTCAATATTCAATAATTGTGCTTCAACACAAGAAACCCAAACAAAATCTATACTATATTATAGAAAAATTGAGATGCATTAAATTCAAAAATAAAAATAAACAACATTATATATACAACATTTTCTTCTAGAAGAAAATCTAGAAGAACGTCTAACCTATTAGTGAGAGACCTTCTTGAGACAGAAAAAGTAAAAATTACAAAAGCAAATACAGACTTTATGACCATATCAAGACAATAAAGGAAATATATAATAAAAGCAGATAAAACTAGTTCAAAGATTCTGATCTGATGAGGGCCAAATCTAGATAACAAGGGTACTAACCCTTTTCTGTTATCTATTATTCGCTTGTGTTAATATTCAAAACTTTTACTATATTATTTTGTTATCAGCTAGTGCAAATATATACTTGGAAATGTTAACTGAACAAAAGGGACTTATTTGGTCACCAGAAACTATTTAATGCCATATCCCCTGACCTTCAGCCTACAAAAAAAGTCTATGATGCTGACCAACTATCTACTTGTTAATGTATTACCCTGCTAATAAGGTTTTAATTGACATCTCTGATTCCTAAATGTTTTAAATACATGTAATGTTTCTTCATCATTGAGAGCATTGGTATTCCCTTCTCCCAAATGGACACACCAATTGCTAGGTTTCAGTTTTTAAAAAAAGGAAAAACTAGAAATTCAAAACTCTGCTCATTTCAATTAAGTGAAATGCAATAATACTGCCTGTTTTAAAACGTTACTAATTTGGCAAAACTTCCTAGAAAACTGTGGAATAAATAACTGAATTTATGTTGATTTGTCTATAGGCTCAGAAGTCATCTCCATCCTCCCTTCCAGTATCAAAGGATTAAACTTTGGAAGCAACAAAAGTAGCTTCCATTTAGGGATCTGCTGGGGGAGTCTCCAGCAAAGGTAAGTATGAACTGAGGGAGGGACCTTACTAGCAGAGAGGCTTTACCAACCTCAGAAATTCCACAAGAGGCAGTAGCTGTTAGTTTCTGTGATACAACAAAGAAAATGTTTGCTCACAGATATATATGGACCCTGTGTTACTATATTATTTTCCAAGAGCTACCTTAACCAAGTGTGAATAACTGAATGACTTAGAACACCAGGAATTCATTATTTCAGTACTGGAAATCGAGGTGGGAGTAGGACCATACTCCCTGTGACGGTACCCAGAAAAGACCCTTCCTTACCTCTTCCACTCTGGTAGCCAACATGTCTTAGCTGTGGTAGCATAGCTCCAACCTTGGGCTCCTTTTGTCACAGAGTTTTCTCCCTTTTTACTCTTCAAAGTGTCTTCTTTCTATGCCTACTTGTGTCCAAATTTCCCCCCTTTTTATAAGAACACCTGTCATACTGGATTAGGGCCCACTCCCCACTCTAATGACCTTATCTTAACTTGGTTAAATGCAAAGACTCTATTTCCAACTAAGGTCACGGTCTGAGATACTGGGAATTAGGACTTTAACATATTTTATTGGGGGGGGGACAATTCAACCCATAATAGTCACTAATTAAAGGCCACATTAATTCTGCACTGGAGTGCCAGAAATAAGGGTTTCAAAGCATAAACAGGCTGGGCACGGTGGCACATGCCTGTAATCCCAGTGGTTCAGGAGGCTGAAGCAGGAGGATCACAAGTTCAAAGCCAGCTTTAGCAAAAGCGAGGCTGCTAAGCAACTCAGTGAGACCCTGCCTCCAAATAAAATACGAAATAGGGCTGGGGATGTGGCTCAGTGGTTGAATGTCCCTGATTTCAATCCCTGGTACCCCCCCAAAAAAGCATAAATAAAAATTGAGATTTTGAATACACTAGCTAAGAAAGAAAAACATCTTATATAAGATCAGGAAACTAGGGTGACCCCTTCCCATTACATATATGATGGTAATGCCACCAGAGAGTAACATATACGTTGAAATTCTCCTTAAATGTGATGCCAAATTTTCTCCACTTCAGTTAAAGAAGTCAGATTCTTAATAACTGATGGAGATGAGCTGGTCTTTTGCAGAGTCTAAAATCATCATTTCTGGCTGCTCTCTAGCCTCAGCCCCATACCACTGAGATTATTTTGAATCAATCTTTGGCAACACTAAATACTCAGAAATGAAAATACATTTTTCCCCTGAAATAACTGCACCAGGGCCAAGCGCTGGCAATTTTTCTACATCAAATAGGGCTAGTGATATGCTACACAGTTAATAATATGGGCCCGTCCTTGAGTGTGACTTAGGAGGGGAGAGCTCCTTAGTGAGGAATTTGGAGAAACTTTGAAGAAACACTTTCAATGTTATTGTTCGGGGCCATCTGGCGCACTAACGAGCTCTTGGTGCCTCAAAACTTTCAGCCTTTGATCCTGTGAGTTTTCGACTCTGGCCAGTTCCCACCTCACAGAGATTTTACAGCCTGAGGCCAGCTGCGTAACGCTGGACTGCATGTTGGGAGGGGTTGCTGTGTCTTTTTAAGTCCTCCAAAGGAGAGATAGCCAGGAGAAGGATTCCAACTGGACCGGAGAAGAAGGATTCCGACTGGAAGGAAGGAAAAGAAGAAATTCCAACGAGAGAAGAGGGGAAGAAGGGGATCCATCTGAAGAGGAAGAGAAGAAATCCATCTGAAAAGAAATTTCAACCGGGGAAGAAGGAATCTGATGTTTTGAGTAAGAAGAAGGAACCTGATGATGAGAAGAAGGAAGCTGACTTGCAAGGAAGAAGGCAGACTCTCACCTGTGTTGTTTACCCTACCCTCGGTGTTGCTGATTTTGCTGATTTTACCCGAGGACAGGTGTTGAAGGTATTGATGCTATTGTGAGTAAAGAAGAAGGATCTTGAATGGTGCTTTGAGGAGAAAGACTCTGAAGGTGATGATGGTGCTTTGAGGAGGAAGACTCTTACCTATGTGTCTATCCCATTCTTGGTGTTGCCTATTTTACCCAAGGCTGGGTGTTGGAGGTAATGATGATGCTTTGAGTGTACTTGCAAACCCGTGTTGTGTTATCCGGTGTTGATTGATGAATGCTTATTGGGCTGGAGCCGCTCTCTTTCTGTTTTTCTATATTATTGATTCATTATATACAATATCCAATATTGCAAAGTATAACTGTTGCTTGCTTTGTTATATTGTCTCATATTAAAGCTTATAAAACCCATCCTGTTGTGAGGCTGGTGATTCACCCCACAAATCTGCCTAGATAAATTAGTATGAGCTCAGCAATTCTTGGTCATAGATCCAGACCAAGACACACATGTATGTCCTGTTAATTTTTAAATGCTTTAAAAGGTGCTATGTATCAGAAATTTGGCATTGAGCTAATATATACTTTCTGAAAATATAGAACTAGCACTTCTTTTCCATGAAAGGCAGCTATGAAAGAACCCAAACTCCATCTAGGAATATGATTGATATCCTGAACAAAATAAGATATTAGAGATGGGTATTTGGGACTTTAAGAATTTTCTAACAGAGTTTTTAATTCCAAAGCACCAGAAAATTAGATTTTAGACTTTCAATTCCTTTGGTCCTTGGGTTTTGACTTGCAAAAGGTTTCAATCTTTGAAGTTTAAAGTTCCTAAACTTCCTACAACAGAAAGACTTTACATTCAAATGCAGGGAATCTACTCTACTGGTACTTTACTACTGAGACATCTTTGTGCAGACTAAGGAATTAAATTTTGCCTCAGATACAGAGTGGTATTAGATTTGAATGAATTTATTCTAACCCAAAGTAGAGACCTCTGGGGCCAACACCTGGAGTTCCTTTACAGTTCAAAGACGATTCCCCAAAGGGAGCAATGGCCTTATCAAGAAGGGAACAAAACTATCTAGATAAATCTCTGGAACAGTTAAGTAAACAAAAAGTTGGGGAATGTTAGAAGGAAATACCTTCTCCCTACTCCTAGTTTCTGTGAGAAAAGATTGGCCTCTTTCTCATATCACCTCTGAGGAGCAGTAATTATTTATTTAGTTGGTAAATTTGGGAAGGATAATGAACCAAACTCAGCTTAGCCCCACACTTACTTTACGTGGGAACTCTTCAGGTTCACACTGTATTCAGTTTTGTTCTTTCAAGAAATTTTGACCTTGTGAAAAACTCAGACCTTGCTTTGTCCTCTCTTTCCTCTAGAGTGAGCCTCCTTTCTTGTCCAGGGTGTAAAGCGGGGGATACAGGGCAGGAAAAAAAAAATCTATCTCAACTAACCTGCTGCATTTCAGACAGTAAATTCCTCAATTCTGGAAGTTAGTATTAGTAAATTCATTATGCCAGCAACCTAAACTCAAATTCACCAAACGAGCCAAAAAGGCTAAATGAAAGTTAAGTTTCTGCTACTTTTATTAAAGTTTTAAGAAATTTTTTTCCTTAGTCAAAACCCCCCCCCAAAAGAAGAATGCTGTTTGTAATGTGTTTTAATCAAATAAGGTGATTCCAATAAATTCCAATAATGCTCAGCATAAATATCCAAATATTAGCAATAGTAAGACAATGGAAAATTTTAAATATATAAAACCAAAATGAACAAGTTAACAAAAAGAAACAATATATATAAGATGTTAATATATTAAGGATCTCAATAGAAGATATGAATACATGGAATTATTCCTATTCATTAATGTGAGGATGTAACATTATAGATCTATTAATTCTTCCCTAAAATAAATGTCTGAATTCCAAACTTCAAAATAATTCTAATAAAAAAAATAAGAATATTTTTGCAACTCAGTTTTTAAAAAATTTATATGGAGAAGTAATGCTATACTAATAACTTAGAAAAATGAGAATCACATTTTTTTTTTGGTACTGGGGATTGAACTCAGGGGTACTCGACCACTGAGCCACATCCCCAGCCCTATTTTGTGTTTTATGTAGAGACAGGGTCTCACTGAGTTGCTTAGCACCTTGCCATTGCTGATGCTGGCTTTGAACTTGCAGAGAATCACCTTATTTGATTAAAACACATTACAAAATCATAGTTACTATAAACAGGGAAGTATTATGTATGTGAAACAGAAAAATTGACCAGTAAAGCAAAAGAGGATTCAAATGAATACCCAATTACAAACTGGAAGATCACATACAATCAATCACTCAACAAATACATGAAAAAATGTTCAACATCTCTATTAATTAGAGAAATGCAAATCAAAACTACTATAAGATTTCATCTCACTCCAGTAAGAATGGCAGTTATCAAGAATATAAACAACAGTAAATGTAGGCGAGGATGTGGGGAAAAGGCACACTCATACATTGCTTGTGGGACTGCAATTTGGTGCAACCAATCTGGAAAGTAGTATGGAGACTCCTTATAAAACTTGGAATGGAACCACCATTTGATCTAGCTATCCCACTCCTAGGTGGGATAGCTAGTCCCAGAAGACTTAAAAACAGCACACTACAGTGACACAGCTATTTCAATGTTTATAGCAGTGCAATTCACAATTGCTAAACCATGGAAGCAACCTAGATGCCCTTCAATAGATGAATGGATAAAGAAACTGTGGTATATTACTCAGCAATAAAAGAGAATAAAATTATGGCATTTGCAGGAAAATGGATGAAGGTGGAAAACATCATGCTAAGCAAAATAAGCCAATCTTAAAAAAACAGGGACCAAATGTTTCTCTGATAAGTGGATGCTAATTCATTGGGGGGGGGCATGGGATAAGTGGAGGAACTTAGGATAGGGCAAAGGGGTGAGGGTGAGGAGGCGAAAGGCTAGGAAAGATAGTGGAATGAGGCGGACATCATTACCGTATGTACATGTATGATTGAATGATGTATGTATGGTGTGACTACTTCATGCACAACCACAGAAGTGGAAAAAAGTCTGCTCCATCTGTGTACAATGAATCAAAAAGCTTTCTATTGATTCATGTATAACTGATTAGAATAAAAAAATTCATGTTTAACTGATTAGAATAAATTTTTTAAAAATTTACAGAAAAGCACACAAGCATCTCTATTCACTTAGAATCCAGTACTGAGCACCAACTTAGCAAATTCTATAACCACATTCACTCATAACTCATACCTTTCAGGCCCAGGGAAACACTTCTGCCTATGCCTTTGAAAGAAAGGAAATGCAATTAAATACACTGCTTTCTTTAAGTACATTATAAATCTTCCATAACAATAAAAATTCAAGAAGTGCAGGAGGGAGTGGTTATCCTACAGCTGAATATAAGGAAGGAAGGCTGCAGGTTGTGCTAATATGACATTTTGTCTCTGCTTCTGAACAAAGTTGCATTTCAGCAACTCAAGGGCTTAGGTAAGAAAAAAAGATATTAATTGCCAAATCCTTCCTCTGGCAAAGTAAGAATGTAGTTGATTCTTGCATAATGAATTATTTCCTAATGGTGCTAAATGTCCATTTTCTTGCTCCTTTTATTTGTATTCCAATTTCTGGCTCTGGAAACATCAGCAAATTAGTGAACATTAGTTTGTAACAGTTGCACATGGTAACTAAGGAATATTCTGTAGTACTATGCAATTCATATTTAATGCCTGATTTGCAGATTTGCAGATCTGCATGCAATCTTCATGCACATAATATGCACTCTTTACAATGGCAGTGTGAACTTTAAGGAAAAGCTGAAATCTCCAAAGGTCCCAAGTGGCTAACTGGACTTAAAACTCATTATGAGGCCTGATAGTCATTCACTGATTCTACTCTGTGTTTCTGGAAAGATCACAAGCTAAACTTTGAAGTCTAGGGTCTCTTCCAGTTCCAACTGTCCACCTCCAAAGTTTCATTTTACAGCTTGAACCTGACCAATGAACTATGACCTATGGTCATATATAAACATCAAGCAATCAGGAATAGAAATGCTAGGAATGCTAACCAGGATTGAGCATGCTTGCATGCCTCATCTGAATAAGCATACTGAAGCCAGAACCTAAGTGGTTCCTCTATATAAGCCAGCCCCTCTTTTTTGCCTTTGGAGGGCTCATTCATTGTGTACCCAAGGTTACCTCTTCCTGGCTTGCAAACTCTTTTTTTTTAAACCTCCCTTTTAATTTTAAATTCTTTCCTAGTGCATTTTTGTTGACAGCAGTTATCTGGCCAACAACCACCAGAGTGGTAAGTTTATTGTTACAAAAAAAAATAGTAAGACTCAGTTATTCAAAAATAAATAATTTCAGTGTTATTTCCATTTAAGGTCCATCTTTAACTTATATTTGTTTACGTTCTGAATATACTTGCATATCGTTTTAAACCTTAGATCATTACTGTCAACAGAACACAAAATAAGCAAAAAGGCCTTGATTATGACATAGTGAAATGCATGGGATATTTATATTTACACAGACCTTTCGTACAGCACTTAAGAATTATGACCAAGAGGCACATTAATAAGATGGTTTTAGGTTCTAGCTAATTGTTCACAAAGAGGTCAATCAGAGAAAAATGGAAAATACTTAATATCTATATTTGTAGAAATTTTTAAGAAAAACAAATAATTCACATGCCCCTGCAGGGATCAATGAGCCAAGGCCGCAATCCAGCCACAAGAACTTTACCCCCTACTCTATCAAGTAAGTGGAACAACTGCAAGTAAGAGGGAAAGCTAACTCTAGAAAGAAACAAAATCAGTGAATTTATTTTTCTACCACCCGGAGAAACAACAGGAAGGCCTGGGGCACTGAACCACCGGGGAAACCAGGCCCAGCTCGGGTTGTCACCCCTCCCCCCACCCCCATCACCACCCCGCAGGCCGCAGCGGCGCATGCGCACGGGGCGCGCGCGGCCCCACAACCGCGCCACCGCGAGAGGGCGGCGGCGAGGCCGCGGGCTCACACCTTCCCCACCGCGACGGCAGTGCCCACCCGGCTACTGCAGGACACACGCGTGCCCGCCCAGGAGGTGGACTCGCGACACCGGCCGCGCTGCGGCCTCCCCGCCTGGCCTAGGTGCCCGCCGCCCGCCGCCCGCACGCGCCCGCAGCCGTTAGTTACCACAGCGGCTGGCCTCGACCCTGGAGCCCGGCCGCCCGGCCCGAAGCCGCAGTCTCCGCCCCCGCCCCGCCGTCAGGGAGGGCACCCCCGGACCCGCTCACTCTGCTGGCCGCGCAGGACCCCGCGCAGGGTCGTGGAGTCGCCGTTATCGCCACCGCCTCCGCCCGGCGTCGAGTCTTCGCCGCTCAAAAACCGCAGCGGCGTCTCTGGCGGTTGATGAAAAGCGGGAAGAGCCCGTCCAATTGGCACTGCGGCCGTTCGGTGGCGCAGCCAATCAGCGCCGGCTGCCCGAGCCCCGCCCCTCCACTCTCGCCGCTGGGGTCGCCCAGGCCGACCCTCGGGTGAGCGGCCGGCGAGGCTTAGTCCGCTCCGCCTACGGTGCGCGTCTGCCGCGAGGGGCCAGCAGGGGGCGCAGCGCCGCCGGCCGCCCGCCCAATCCCTGCGCGGGGTGTTACGCGGGCCGCCCAGGGGTGCGCGGCTCGGCTTTCCGCTGCTGGGCTCTCGGCTGCTCCCGCTTTCCCGGGAGCGCATCGCCGGCGCCCAGCCAGGCTGTCTGCGGCGAGGCCTGTGGCCGGGCGCGGGGTGTGGATTCCCTGCTCCAACCCGCCCTCCGGGACCGCAGGCACGCTCCTGCTGCTCCGGTCTACCAGCAGCGCTGCAGCCACGGCGCCTGTGCTGGGTGAGCGTCCAGGGCAAATGCCGTGGCCGCGTCAAAATGCACGGGTGCCAAGGCAGAACCTAACATTGTATTTTAGTTGCATATTGATACTCCACCGAAGAGGCAACACTTGTTTTAACATATTGGATTATGGGGCTGGAGGGGTAGCTCAGTGCACACCCTTAGCCTGCCGGATGTCCTGTGTTGCGTGGCCAGCACCCCCCAACACACACACACGCACAAATCACATTTATTTATATAGGTATACATACACACATGTGTAAAACATATCGTCCCTATACATAAATATGATTTAAATATATATATATTAGGACTTAAATATACTTTTATATCTAAATTAGGAAAGCACTTGGAAAAGTAAACAGAAGGGAATAAAAACTAAGGACCAAAGCAGATCAAATCACATAGGAAAATATAAACTGTAAAGCATTTTAAATATTTTTTAGCCTTTTATTTTTGGTCCTAGGGATTAAACTCAGGGGCATGCTTTAGCACTGAGCTACATCTACAAAACCCTTCTAGTTTTGTTTTTGTTTTTGAATTTTGAGAAAGGGTCCAAGCTGCTCAGGGCCTCAAAGTTGTGATCCTCCTGCTTCAGCCTCCCAAGAGGCTGCAATTACAGGCATGAACCACCATGCCCAGCAAGCATTTAAAATATTTTGTTTAGGTAGAAGTACAAACTTCCTGACAACTTCGTAAATGACATGTTAAATTTAATTTTGAGATCTTAATTTGTAAATTGTTTACAAAATACATAGGCAATCTAGAGGGATTTGGGAGTGTTTTATATATTCAGAGTTTTGAATTCTTTACACAATTTAGTGTTAATAATGTATAATACATAATGTAAGCTCAGAGTGCTTCAACCTCCTGACCTGACAGATTTCCATAATAATCTTCACATCTAATTTTTCTTTAATAGATTTAACATCCTTCATAATGGAGTTGTGAATACACAGGAATTTTACTAATTTTACTGTAAAAATGAAAATAGTGATTTTTCATCTTCCCTTTTTAGTAAATGTCAATAAAGTACAATGTGGAAGGTTTTAGATTATGGTGTTTGAAGGAAAACTTTATTTTATCAAAATTAGGCTTCTGTGTTAGCTTTTCCTTGCTGTGATGGAAATACCCAAGACCAACTTAGAAAAGCTCCATCACTTCAGGCCTGAATGGAGGCAGAACACCAGGGCAGAAAGGCAAGGCAAAGGAAAGCTGCTCACCTGTGGCAGCCAGGAAGCACAGTGGGAGGAACCAGGGAGAGGAGGTACAATCCCAAGGGCAGGCCCTCTGTGACCCACCTCTTCCAGGGATGCCCCATCTACCTACAGTTACCAGTTCTTTTGAGTTATTAATCCAGGTTATATTTCTCATAATTCAATTGTTTCACCTCCTGCGTTAACACAGGAGCTTTTAGGTGACACCTCATATTCCAAATCATAACAGCTTTCAATTAATTTTTTTTCCCGGCAGTGCAGGTTGAACCCAGAGCCTGTGCATGCCAGGTAAATGACCACCTGCTGAGCTACCTTATCAACCCTTTTTAATTAAATCTAACAAGCACTTATTGGAAACATTCTGGATGCCATGTCACAATGGCATAAGGAACAAGGAGTTTGGTGTAGGTTTGGAGGCTGAATTGGCTACTTAGCAGCTGTGAGATGTCAGGCAAATTACTTAAACCTCTTTGAGCTTCGGTCACCTCAGCTAAGAGAATAGGCATATATATTATTAACCAGGTAGTATATTTTGCAGAATTAATTGAAATCAAATAAAGCACCTATCACTTGGCCCAAGCAGTTTAAAAATGACACAATAAATGTTTCCTTCCCTACGCGTGCAAGGCTTTGTACTTGACAGGGTCACAAACGGGGAGAAGGGCAGGTGTACTATTCCATGCCCAGGAGTAAGTGCTGTAGGTGAAGCAGAATGATCAGCACGCCTCATGTTCCCTAGAGCTTGCTTCATATGTAATGTTCACCTGCCACAAGATTTTTCAGTTTCTCAAAAACATACTCAATTCTACTAAAGGTGAGGTGCAGCAGACAATTTTTTAAATTAAGGCCCCACATTTATAATTGCCTTGAGAAGAATAAAACTTATGCATGAAACAATTTAAATAATGGAAGATTCTAAAGCTGTTTTCTGTGATTAGACCACGAGAAAAATGCCACTTAAATAGAGCACATGGACACTTTTGCACATATACTTTAATACTTCAGTAAAATCATTTTCAATTAATTACATTAAAATACATTTGGGGAGACAACCCAGCAATTGCACAATCCACTACAAGCTTTTAACATCTAAGCAATAGAGCTCTGTCTTAGGTCTGAAAACTCTTGAGCTATCTTAAAACTTCTTTGTCAACCAGGCAAGTCTATAGAAGCTTTTAAGTTTCAAAATGTTACTTTTTAAAAAGGCACCTTGAGGTTCTCTTAATTTTGACGTATGACATTACTCTTTATTCTATGACCACAACTCTTCTGGCAAGTGACTTTCACATAGATGAAGGATGCTCTACATGCCTTTAACCCATTTGGCAGCTCTCACTTGTACCTGAATAGTAGGAACAATTGTCTCGCACTCTGGGCTGGGGCCACAGGCAGAGCAGCCAAGGCCCTCACACGCTTGCTGACCTAATTGGACCATTTGTTAAGCAGCAGGAGATGCAACCGGGCTTCTCTCTCTCTTGCATGTCAATGTAGTTCACAGCCCTAACAGGCAAAGGCAGTGCAAATTAATTACAATATTTTAAATCAAGATTCAGTGTTCTTAGATCATAAGTTACCAAAGAAAGTCATTGTTCTTGGAACTTGAAAAACACAGAGGTTACAATTATCAAAAACAAACTAGTTAAAAGGTAAAATGCATCTTTTCAATACTGATTAGACAAGTGTCAACAGGCATTTGAAAAGTTAAGCATTACTCCTGGTGACAGCCATCCCGGAATCAATTCTGGCTTCAGCTGTATCACATATGTCCCATCCTGGAGCTTCTGTCCATTTCAGCTAGTTTTTCATGCACCAATTCTAGCACCTGCTGTCAGAGAGACCACCGCTCAGCACCGAAAGAACCCATCAGCCTCTCAGTGGAAGCAGTAGGTAACACTGGAGCAGTGGTCTGGACTGCTTGATTGGAGGTGTTTGGTTTTGAAAAGCATTTAACATTTACAAACTGGGAAACAAGTCCAGAAAATGTTAACATTTCTCCTATCTGAAGGCACAAAGAATAAAGTTTCAGGTAGCTGATAAAACCTGACATAAATACAATTTAAAGTAATTTAGACATATAAAATTTGTGAATTATTTTTCCTCCGGAGCTCTAGCTAATGCTGAAAACACCTTCTAGTTCCACTTGGTAACTGGAATTTCAAAAGACAAATCCTGGAATTTTCTGACATTTAAGGGGAAATTAAAAAGTCACCTTAATTGTCCAAAAGGTAATGACAAAAGACACATTGCTTGAAATTCTATAGTCACCTGAAAATTTAAATAACTTAAGGCAAGATTTCTTAAAATGTTTAGGTAGTTTCACACCCAAACAAACAGGATGGCCCGATAGATAATGTGCAGACATACAATTACCAAACAAGTACAAGAGAAGTGGGGGCGTGACAGGGGTGAATGCAGAGAAAGGGCTGCTGCCAACTGAAAGGCTTGAGGCGATCTCCTCAGCTGTCACGCAGGAGAGACACAGGCGCAAGGCCCAGAAAGGCTGTGTGATAACTAGTGAGGCCCAGGTCTCTTGCCTATTAATAGTTTCTACTGCTAGAAGGCTACAGGCATTGGCAAGCAAATGAGGTCTTGGGTTTTCCTTGTCCCAGGGCAGGAATGCCTCAAGGCACCGACCATAATGCAGGTCACACTGCACATTTTGTTTACAATGGCCACAAACACACAACAAGACTTTAAGCTTATTAAATTCAGAATATTCCTGAGAAGGTATCCGCTATGGGCCTAAGGTCCCAACATCACAATAATAAATAACAGCTAGTTTACAGAGACACATTGGAGACACATGCAAAAGGCCTTGCTAGCAGGAGGTGGGTCTTTCCCCCCAAACCCGGCCTGGGTCCTCTCCGGAGAGGCGAACATTCCCATGCACCTGCCCACCCAGCACCCTCCCCCAACACACTCCACAACTGACTTGGTCTTCTGTGAGGCTACTTATTAGGCAAGGTGACGCGGAAATTTCATGGAGAAGATAGGAAGGGCCACTGTCAAGGGACCTTGCAAAGGAAACGAGTTCAGAACTTGGGGGTGCCACAGGGTAGGTGAACCCACCCAAAAGTGAGCACTCAACCGGGAAAGACCTGCGGGCCAGCACCTCGGAGCTCCAGGTACGGCGACCGCAGCTCAGATGAAGTGGATCCAGCTCTCTTCACACTCCCCACGCGGCATATGCAGAGCGTGGTTGCGACATGTGAGACTGTAGTCGCGGCTGTCGTTGTTGTCCCAGTACTCGGCACCGGCCACTCGGTAGCGAAGGGCGAAGTGCACGTGAGATCCGAGCTCTAGCAGGAAGGGTGGCACCGGGAAACCGAAGGCGAAGACGTCCTCAGTGCCTTCGGAGCCCGCGGGCCCGCGCCACCGCGCCGCTACTTCATGCGCACTGCGCCAGCTGGAGAAGGTGTAGCGCACTGCCACCTGCTTCTCGAAGGCCACGTTGCGCACGCGCACCGTACCGCTGATGCCCAGGTCCGAGCAGGTGACCCGCTCCAGACACACGAGCTGGCGCTGCAGCCGCTCACTGAAGTCAGCAGCCTCGACGGGCGGTGGGAAATCTGGCACCAGGCACCGCAGAGTGAACTCCAGGTCCTGGCTGCTGCAGCACAGGTCCGAGTTGATGGAGAGCCGTGACAGCACGTGCAGCGGCACCGACGGGTCATCTCCCGCGTTAAACACCTTGACCTGGGCCAGCTCCAGGCCCAGTGCGTCTGCGAAGCGCACGTGGAGCTGCCGGCTGCAGCCGGGCCGACACGCAGCCCCGGCCGCGCCCGAGGCCTTGGGCCGGCGCTCTGGGGAGCTGGGCAGCGAGCGCGCTCGCCTCAGGATGATGGGCCGCAGCGGCGGGTCGCAGCCCGACGGCGCGGGCGCCAGCGGCGCGCGGCCAGGGCTCCCCGGGGGCCTACAAGGCCGCGGCTCGCGGGCTGCGCCCCTGTCCAGGTCCGATAGGCAGCTGAGGCTCCGAGGAGCGGGCTTCCGGAACCCCGAGGGTGGCGTCAGGATGGGAGATCCTGGGACTCTGGACATGGCGCAGTCGTCGGGCGGGCGGTGGGAGTCGGAACCGCGGGGCAGCCTCACCCCCTCTTGCCGGCCTCCTCGGTGTCCCCAGCCCTGTTCCGAGGCCACCCAGTATCCGCCGGATCTGCAACCTGCAGGGGACCCTGAGCACGACACGCCCTCCCCTCGAGTCCTTGCCGTAGGTCCTCCGCTTCGCTTCTCGCAGAGAGGGAAAAAAAAAACAGCTAGTTTCCAGGGCGCCAAGCGCTTCCTCCAGGGGAGCTTGCGGGGCCACCCGAGAGCGCAGGGCGCGCCGCCTCTGCTCAAGCAGGACCGAGGCAAGGGCGCGGGCCGGGGCCCTCCCACCGCCCGCCCGCGGGCCACCTACTCCGCCGCAACTCCGCCGGGCGCAACTTCCCGGCGCGCCTCCGCCCCGCCCCTCGTGACGCCGCCGCGGGCGGGCCCGGCCAGCCCGGCGCCTCCCGAGCCCCGCGCCCGCGCCGCGTCCGCGCCCTGTCGCAGCGCGCCGCAGTCCGGCCCTGCGCGGCGCCGGGGCCGGTGGGCTGCGGCCTCGTCACGTGCCCTCGGCGGTCGCCGAACAGGTCTGATCAATGTCTGTGTGTCTGCCTGGGCTGTGCCCCTGTCGATCACGCTGGTGTCTGCACGAACCCAGGGCGAGGGAGGTGCATGCCGCGGGTCCTCCGATTTCGGGGCTCGTGGGGGTGGGGCGAGGGAGGGCAGAGCCCAGCCTGGCCAGGAGCCTGTCCGGGGCTGATTTGGTGCCTAGGCAGCCACCTTTTTGGACGTGTGCCTTGCATCCTGTATCGCAGCCAGACCGGGGGAGCCTCGCTGCGTAGAGAAGCGTCATGCCCGCACGTCCCCACAATCCTTTGCCCGCCCAATGGCCAGCCGGTTCCCTGGGGTGGGGGTGGGGGCTGCTTCTGCCTGCCCCGAGCACCGCCCGTGGAAGACCCGGGACAGGAGTTAATGCCCTGTGATGAATTGTGCAGCTGCTCCCATGCCTGGGGAGCATTTTTTGTAGCCTGAATCTCTTGACTTTTGGCTTGGTTTCTTTGCAAGCCGGAACCACCAGGAAGATGGGAGTTTGTTTTCTGCTTGCTTAGGACCCTGCAGGCTTTCCTTTCTTCCAGGAACTTCTGGTAGGAAACTGGGCAGCTCTTGGTGTGAAGCTTGTCCAGTGGAATTAAAGGGAGAGGATGCAAGTGCGCTTTCCAGAGAGCAGTTTGGGCCAAAGCAGTTTTCTACACCTCCAGGAGTCAAGCCTGCTGAATATGGTATGGTCAGTTACCTGCAAGAGCCCATCTGTGCCTTCTGTTACCGTCATAGGTAGCCAACTAAAAAGGCCCACATGGTTATGGTAAAGAAGTACAGGAACATTTTTTTAAATGAAAAATAATTTTTAAAAGTACAGGAGCGTTTCTTTCTGAAATGTTCCTAACATCTGTCATCCCCCCTCTTTTCTATTTCACAGAGGCAGGCAATATCATGGGAGAGAAGTATTGAGTTTCTAATGAGCGCACTTTCATAGCCCTCTCAAAATAAGAGGAACAACCACACTCACAGCGACACAAGTTTAAGAAGAGATGACATCGTATCATATGTAACATGTACTAATATATTGTTGATCTTTTCATGAATTGATGGGTAGGGAAGGCAGAAGAATTCAGAGAGAGTTGCCTCCCCAGAGTTTGGGCTCCATGGGGAGAGTTGTGGGCCATTTCTAGGCACCCCTGAAATTATCTGTTGAATGAGTGAGTAGGTGTGACAGGTGTGGAGCAAGACTTAACCTTAATTAGCATCATAGATTTCCTCAGCAGTGCGTTATTTCCAAGGAGAGTGTGTGTTTGTGTGTGCGCGTGCGTGCATGTGCATGCAGGGAGAGAAGCTGGGGAAGAATCCGGTCATGGCCTTGATAATAGTGTGGTCTTGTATCTACTGCCCACTGTGGGCAAAACAGAAACAGAAAAGACTAAACTGTAAACATATGACAGTGCACCCCTCTAATCTGTCCACAATTCAGAGTATATAATCACTACATGGCACAGCTTTAGCGTTTCAATGCTGTGCAGATAATAAAAAGTAAATGAAAAAATGACCCAATACAGGTAATAGGACCATTTGCAATCAATACTTACTGTCAGTCTGCTGTTGCTTCTAGTTCCGGTGGTGGTGAATTCTTTCCAAACATAAGAGGAATAAAGAAGTCACCTCCCCAGCTGTCATCATCTTCCAACAGATTGAGCAAGAATATTTTGAGCAGTACAGAAAAGGTGATGTAAACTTAAGGAAAGTCTTCCTTAGATTTGTCCTGTTTTTTTTTTTCTTCTTTCCGTATGTGTTTTCATGTATGTGTGCACATGTTCACAGTATTTATTACGGAATGTCTGTTTTTTCAGACAGTTCATCAAACCCTAGATGATGGTCGGCCCTGTGAATTTCTCAAGAAAAGGAGTAGGGTGAATGCATGCGATCAGAAAAGCAGGTAAATAGTCCTCATATAATTGTTTTATCTTGCAAAAGGCTTGTTGCCTTAGTTCTCCAGATTGAATATTTGTCATTGGAAAAAATAGGTCTGAATAAGAAATACGCATTCATATCTTTCCTGTAGCACAAACGAGTGGACAAAGTAGCATTCCTTGTCAGTTTGGACAGGTCATGGCTCTGGCAGTGTCAGCAAGTCCCTTTGTCACTCTCTCCCCTGGTTTCCTCTATATTAAAGGGCACTGTCAAGGGCTGTCTTGTGTGGTGCACCCTGACAGCTGTGATAGTTGTGGGTTTGAATGATGGCCACTCCTTCACTGGTTTCTCCAGTCATTCATATTTGTTGAGCATGTGCTGTTGGCAGTGATGTAACAAACTCCGTGTTTGTTAATTAAGGGTAACACGTTCTCAGTGTGGTTAAAATCCCTGGCAAATGAACCTCTTGAGTTTTCCAGAAAGCATGCTTACCTCCCATTTCTCTTTTCTGTCTTCTGTTACAGAAAAGTACTTACCTTGGTTAAATGCTCTATTCTTTTTTTTAAAATTTTTTTTTAGTTGTTGATGGATCTTTATTTTATTCATTTATTATTTATATGTGGCGCTTAGGATCGAACCCAGTGCCTCACGCATGCTAGGCAAGCACTCTACCACTGTAAATGCTCTGTTTTGGGGAATAAATTGAAGTGCAGGTATTTGCAACTCTGATCTGCCTCAGAGTATATAACCCCAGGAAGAATCCATTGCCACTAGTTAACGCACACAATAGTCTTTATTTGCCTCTGCCTGCCATTCACAAGATAGCACTAATTCTATTTTTCATTCATATTGAATTATAATGGTACCATATGATTTTATTTCTATCCTTTAAATGCATTTTTCCTGAGCGTGTTTTCTATATGGAAACAGATAAATGAGCTTTTAGTTTAAAGTATAGGTTTTACATGCTGTACTTTTACATACTTAGAGTTTTGTTGGCTTAGAATCACTACCAATCAGTGATTAAACAATGTAAAATGTGCAGTTCACATTATATTTACATTTAACCTAAAATACGTCTACAAAAGAAAGCTGTGAGTTTTATTTCTGAAAGTTTTTAAACTCTGTTGGCCATTAACAGACTAGGTGGAGAGTTCTGTGACAAATTTTTTTTCCAGGCTAATGTTTAAAGTAAACACAGTTGGTCTAAAATTATGAAACAAGCACTTTGAGAGCCGTAATTGTTTTTCTTAAATGCTGGCATCTGGTGTCCAGCAGGAGCCACACTGCACCAGGGCACATGCAGTCCCTAACATTTCCTGAGTGGGGCACTATGCAGAGAATTTTCTCTAAAGCTACTATTCCTGCAGGGATCAGGGGCCTTAGGTTTTCTAAGGCCTAGTAATAGCTGAAAATTATAACTAGAGGATTCTTTTGGTTTCTCTAATCGTAGCTCAATTAGACATTTTTTGGCTATATGTGGTAAGAATTGCAGTTTTATTATTCACAGCAATACAAATGCTGGCCCATCTTGGAGCAAAGCCCAGCATTCAAGGAATTCTTCAGGAAAACGGCAGAGTAAACCTCAAGGACCTCATGTTTCCTCCCAGCTGAGAAGCAGCCTCCTGGAGGTCTCCCCGCAAGGCGAGCCCCAGGCCAGCACCCTGGGCTCTAGGCACCGAGAGGCCTCGGATAGTACACTGTTTCTTCATTTCCAGTCCATGAAAATTATTAAGGAAGACACAGAGGAAGACAGTGCAAGTGACCTGTCAGATTCGGAAAGAATTCCCATCCCTCCTTCTCCCCTTTCCCCTCCAGATCTAAAGCTTCGAGCTGAAGAAATTGATCCCATTGACTTTGACCTTCCCACAGGTCAGGGCCACACCAAGCCTGAGTACCACTATCCTGACTTCCTTCCTCCCCCTTTCAGCTCCTGGGACCTGCGGGATATGGCCCTGCTTCTGAATGCAGAGTGCAGAACTACGGAGGTACCCCGGGCCGGGGGCCTCCTTGGGAAGTACATTGACAGACTCATTCAGCTCGAGTGGCTGCAGATCCAGACCATGCAATGTGAAAAGGGGAAGGCAGCCAAGGCAAGACCTCCTGCTGCCCCTGGGACCTCGGGAACACTGAAGAGCCCGGGGAGAAGTAAGCTAATTGCTACTGCCCTATCCAGGCCACTACCTCACCTGGAAGGGACTTCAAGGTCAGGCCCCTCACAAAAGAAAGGTTGGCACCATGGAGAAGTTCATCCCTCTTATTACACATTTGAGACGTTCCCCAGGACCCCTGATGTACCAAGTAGCACTAGGTTATGTTCTCGGAAGCAAACCCCCGAGACAAGGACTGAAGAAAAGAAAAAGAAATCAAGTAAGAGTAGCAAGCCTCAGCGCTGGGATTGGTCTTACAGTGACAGCCACCCCAAGATCGAAACCAGCGGGAACATGCGGACTCCCAAGCAGCCAGCCATGCTTCTGGACCCAGCAGACTCCTGTAGGAGCTCCAGAACACAAGCACATGCACATCTTCAGAAAAAGGGAAACACAAATAACTGTGGTCATGCCGCTGTGCCCAGTGAGAGGACACTCAAAGCAAATGGAGTAAAGCAAAACACGTGCAAATTAAAATCGTATCTGAAATGATGATCTGCAAAGACCTGTAGACCTAAATATTGGAGCTCTTCCAAAATTACAATACTGTGAATTTGAAGGCATTTTGTGACTGACATTTGAGTGGCCGATTGGCTCTTTGGTCCATCCTCCCCCTGGTTGTGTGGTCTTCAGCAATGTGTCTTGCAGTAAGACTTTCTTTGCATTGATAGTCTTAGGCGTTTGAGAACCTTTTAGGTAAAAATTAACCAAAGTATGTGCCAAATAAAGGGATAACATGGCAGTGCCCTGGAAGAGTCAAGGAAACTTCTAGAATGGTAGCCAGCCTGGGTAGGATTACAGGTTAGCTCCCCATTTCCTCTTCGTGTAATTGTGTAAAACAGGGCAGACTGTTTGAAATGATGTGAAATTCTAGCATTTGAAACAAGGCACTCTGGGTGCACTGTCTCTCCTGCTTTTGTGTAAGCTCTTCAAGCAGAATTTGTATTCATTTTATTCCGGAGAAGCCTGTTCCTCCTGGGCCAGGGAGTACACAAGTTTCTATTTTGAGCGGTCGTTTGTCACTAAGTTGCTTGCTCACTAGAGACAAGGCATCTGGAACTTCAATACTTCTCTCTGACATGGGATTCTTTTTTTTTTTTAAAGGGAACATTGAATTCAGAGGCAGTGGTGAAGTCCTTTTCTGAGTTCTCTAAACAGATTAAAAATAATTTGCAGATTTCCCAGTTGGAAAGCCAGTGGGTCCAAGCATGATCTTCATTGTTGGTGGGGCACGAACACACTGTGTGGCACCCAACGGCTTCTGGTGTGGGGGGCCTCCCTGAAGGGGGTCCACGGGAGCAGCCCCTCTTAGAAATGGTGAAGGAAGGACCTGCAACAGGTTAAAATTTCACGGGATGTGCTGCATAGCAGGTACTGAATTCCTGACTTGGGCCCTAAATTCTGTTGTCCTTAGTCAAAAATAATAATCTGTTTCAGCTTGCAAGAGCAGGGCTTTGCAGTCTAGCCTGGGCACAGGGAGAGGGAGGCCATGGGGAGTGTTGAGGGGAGAAGGGCAAGGAAGTTGCTGGAGGCGTTTTCACCATCCAGATCTGGACTTGGTTTCCTGGCCCTTTTACAAGTGTCTTCTTCCCTGCAGTTAAGTGACATCTTGTTCCCTAGTGCTGTGAACTTTCTGTTGACATTTGTATCTTCAAGACCTTTGGATGACATTCTTGATAGTGTGTTTTAATGACTGGTCTGTGGTTGATTTTAATCCCTTCAAACAATGACTGTGTGTGTTTTTACATCTGTGTTTCTCTTTTCACCTTGGGGGCAAATGAAAAACTTGGCATGTCATATTTGAATATATAATGGCTTACAAACTCTTTTTGCAAGTAGAACAAGGACAAGACACATTTATAGTTAAAACAATGTGCAGAGGTTAAATAATAAGAAATCTTTCTAAAACGACTTTAATCATACTAAACAACAGATGAGAAATTTTATAATAGCCTTTTCCTTCGGGACTTTGTGTGCAGGTGTTTGCAGATTCTTCTTCTCATGCTCCACTCTGCTGCAAACAGCATGCTCTGTGCTAGGGTCTTATGCTTGCGTGTGCAAACAAAAGATGTACATGTAGTGGGCATTGCTCCCACAGTCCTCAAATACGCTCTTAACTTTTGTCCTTGGTAGATGCATTGCATTTGAAAAGCAGCCTTGTTCTTATTCTCCTTTCTGTGGTTCCTGCGTGGTGTCCCATGTGCCCTGGCCTGCCCTACTCCTTGTGAGCACAGATTACCCATCATGTGGTTGGCACCCCTTGTCATCCTTGCCCTGCAAGATTTTCATGCAGCTCTTTATATAAAGTTCCATGACCATTAATATATGTAATATAGTAGCACACACGTGTACATTTCTTATATGCACTGAGGGTCCGTGCTGAGCCCCTGCCTTTCCTGAGGTGCATCCTCGTGGGTGTTCTCAGAGACCTAGAGCGGGTGAGGTGAAGCAGTTTCCTTTCCTGCCTCCCGTGTGTCTGAGCTGAGGATCGTGTTGATTGAGGGCTGAAGCGATGCCTCCTGCATGCTTTCTCAGCTCTTTCCACTGGAGTCAATGGCTTCCTCTGGGGAATAGTCACATATTCAGACATTTTTGAAAGCCAGAAAAACCGACTTTCCTTGTGTACTTTTTTTTTTTTTTTTTTTTTTTGCCTCAGGTTGGTTATTTTAACCAGTATTATTGGATCAGATCAGAGCTCCTAATGAAGAGTATTAAGTTTTTTTTAAAGTTAGGTCTATTACAGGATTCACATAAGCACAATATTAATTTGATGATCTGTGATACACATATCCAACACATCTCAATGCACTGACTGCTGCAGAGAAGAATCTTTGTACTTCCATGCAGATGGTGTTGGAAAGCTGAACTTTGAACTCACTCTGTTCATCGAATCCTGAATCTGGTGACAGAAGTCCTTGCATTTTCAAGAAGTGCCTCTCATTTTTGAGGAGTTGTCTATGTACACCTTGTGTTTAGATCAATTAAAAATAATCCAAGGTCAAAACAATCCAAAACAGTGTGTGAAAAAATATTTCAGGCTTCCACTCAGTGGAAAAAGTTGCAGAAAAGTACAAAAATGGACCATAAGAACCCATCAGTATTTGCTGTGATTGTTTAGAGTTGGACTATTTTCCAAAGCTTTAAATGCCTAAAGGGGTTGAAGGTTTGTAAACAACTTGAAGGGGGTAGAATTGGTGGCCTGTGACAAAATAGGGGGAGATGCTTTCATTGGTCTGAGGATGGCTGTTAGCTAAAAGGAGGTGTACGGCGGTTCTTCAGGCATCTAGATTACATTCCAGAGACCAGAATTGCTGCATTACATGTATAAATGCTGTCTGTTTCCTCTACTTTTTGCTCATTTACTCAAGTAGTTATATAAAAATATGAAGCTCTTGGTGGTACAGCATTTGAAGATAGCAGAGGCAGTATTTATTATTTATTTATATACATGTTCAGGGCGCTATTTTAATTGGCCTGGAAAATTCCGCATGTTTATTTGCTATTATAATGATTGTATGTTTGGTTTTGTAGAGAACCAAATTCATGTCAATTTTTGTGAACTTACATCTTTTTTTCCTTCCTTGAGATCAAATAAACAGCAGGAAAAATATTATCTGGATTTTTTTGGGTGTGATTTTGTTTAGCTCTTTATGCTGTTTAGTCTCTAAGTTTGTCTTTATTTCCTCCTTGGTTATTTCCAAGAAGTGCTCCAGCTGGACTTCTAGTCAATCCTGTCTCCGTGCTGAATGATGTCCTGGCCCCAGCACAGGTTACCACTGCTGGGTCCGCCAGACAAGTACTGCGTAAGTGGCCAGACCTTGGCACCATTATTACCCAAAGACATGGAGGAGTGTAGGCAGGAAGGGTGGAGACTCAGTGAGCTGAAATTAAAGCAGCACATGGTGGGATGAAGTCCCACCTTAAGCCACCACGGATGAGTGCCTTGGGCCTCCTTCGGGGCGCTGGCCTGGTGGGCCCTCTGCTCCTTCTTACCTCACTTCTGGAGAGGAGGTGCATTCTTCCCAGTCTGCCAAGTGGTGGCAGTGGTGCTGGGGTTTTAAAGTGATTTTTTTTGGTATGGTTTGAAGTTAACCCCATTGGAGGTTTTAAGTCATTCCTTGGTATGGAGGACAGCAGATGTTTGGGCTGTTGCTATTTTACCATCTTCCACGAGGGGGAGACTAACCCTTTGTGTATAGTCATGGATTTGACCTGTTTGTGCCTTCTGGTCAAATAAGGAAGTCTGTACGGGAATGAGAAAGAAATAAGAGGAGGAATGAGTCCAGGCACAGACCGGTGCTGTGCTTAGCTCTACTCTGCCATAGGAAAGTAACTGGTTCATTATGTGCAGTTAATGCTGTGGAAGATTCTCTTTCATTCACTGAACATTCCCAGATCATAAAAGACACCATATCTAGGGGAAAATAATGCTCAGTGAAGCAACAAAGGTCACTAGTTCATAAAAATCTTCATGGAGACCCCTGTTTCATAAAACCTAATTTAAATATCCCTGTGCTCAGCAATTTAATATTTAAGGAATTAACTGTAAAAACACTGCAAAATACATATGGAATTTAAAAATGGGATTCTTATGAATATAATTCCAATTGTTCTAGCTTGGCTGATTTTTTAGAGCAGTGGAGCTCAGGCAAGGCAACCCTCAGGTGTTGAAGATGACAAAGGCAGTATTTATTATGTATTTACGTACATGTACCGCAGGTGTGGTGTCTTGGTGTGCTGAACACTTTGAACCCAAGGAAAGGGGCTCAGAAGCAAGAGCTCTCTAACCCTCTCCTGCCTGCCTTTCTCCTGCTCTCCCTTCTCCCCTAAGAAACAGCTAGAACCCCTCTCCCCCAACCCATTCATAAAACCTGGGAATATTCCCCTACCTTTCTGTGCAAGAGCTGGCCTCAAGTCATAAGACCCTCGTTCAGAATGTGTCCTTGCCCCACACCTGGGAGGAGGGAAGAATGGGAAGGGACAGAACCTGCTGGGTGCCCTGCTGTCTCCTCAGGTAGCTCATGTGGTGCCATCGAATTCCACACGCTGTCTGTGCGGTAGCACACCTCCGCTGTTTCCCTGGACTTCCTTCATGTCTGAAGTCCTCAGAACATTGAATAACTTTGTCATGCTTTTCTCTTGTTAACCTGTCTTTTCCAGGAACGTCGGCTTTGCCTCCTAGGATGAGTAGGGAAAGTTACCACCTCCTTCCACCTTTATAGGAGACAACTCGTAATGCACATTAACTTGCACTAAGCTAAAGCATAGTTTTGTGCCTGTGAGACCCTCCCCAGAACGCAGTACATCAGTGCCCCCCTCCACCCCAGGGTTGAGGATTGAACCCAGGGCCTTGAATGCTAGGCAAGTGCTCTGCCACTGAGATGTGTCCCCAATGCCTGAGCCCCTCTGCATTTTAAGGATGTTGAAGGAGTCACAGACCTCTGCAAGGCTGAACTGACGGCTTGCTCTCCAGTGCTTTAAGGCGGCACCCCACCCACTGCCTGGCACATTGGGGCTGCTAAGGAAATCATTGGCTGATCTGGGCTGATTTTCTCCAGGGCCTCAAGGTGCTCAGCTGGCTGTTAGCTGTACCACTGATCAGCAGTGTGAGAAACTCTGGCCTCTGTTAACGCCCCCACAGGGGCTGGCTTGGGAGTTGAGCCTTCTAGTGACACCTGCTGCCTAGTGCTTGCACTCGCCCTCTCACTCTCTTAAACTCCAGAGTTGAGACCTCACTCTGCCTCTGTCCCCTTCACGGGCTTCACTGTTTTGGCCAGGTGTGGAAGGCCTACCCACCTGTCCCACGGCTGTTCTCTGCTCTCCTCCAGAGATGCCTGCCTTGCCCCACAAGAGAAAGAAGATAAGGCTCAGCTTTTTCAGGGTGTTTTCAATTTTCTAAATACTGGAATGAGATGCTTTTTATTTATAACATTTATTTACAGCATGCCAAGTTTAATTGAAGACGTTCGGATTTTTAGAAGAAATGCATCTTTACATCGGCAGATAGTTGCCATGAGGAGATCAGCTATACTCCCCCTTGGACCTCTCTCCCCATCTCCCTGTGCTTGGTCTTCTTCCCTAAAGAGGCATAAAAATATCTGTAAATGACTGAAGAGAGCTGGGTAGCTCCATTACCAGCGTTATCTCTATGGAAAGATACCTGTAAGAAGTGAGAAAGCTTGGACCTGCTGGATCTGGCAGGTGTGACTGTAATGTAAAAATTTTCAAACATACAGAAAAGTTGAAAGAGGACAGTGAACACCCACACGCCCTGTGGATCCCTGACAGCTCCTGTCAGCTTCCACCTGCCTCACCCGTCCCTCTAGGCACAAGTCCATCCCTGCTGCAGCCTCTTCCAGCCACCTCCCTCCTGCCCCTCTGCCTGCTCTCTGTCACTCTGTCACCCAGGTAGCCGCGGCACATTCTGCTGATAGCTGCCGTGTACGTGGATGACAGCTGGGACTTGCAGGGCCATTTTGCCACTTTTGGAAGCAGAGCTCTTCCAATTGAAAGAAGAGACTCTTCTCCAGACTGTTCTGAAGAGTTAATCTTGTGACTGAAGTAACAGGACCTTGAATTCAGAATTGCAGACTGTGAAATTGATGTACTATGGGTGGACATCAGAGAAGTCTGAACTCGGGAGGTTTGAGCAGGAACCATTTCCTCTCTGGATCTGCCTTGCTCTCAATCCCTCGGTTCCCTCTTGGGACCTTTCCTTCCAGCCTCTTCAGTTTAAAATGTCAAGGTCAACCTTGAAGGAAACCGAGCTGCACCCTGTGACTGGGGCAGGCTGGCGACTCGCTTGCCCACAGTGCTGAGAAAGCACGGCAGGCCCGGGGTTCCCCCTGAGGTCCCCCGCTCCCTACCTCTGCTGCTTTCTGGGCCTCCAAGGCTGGGACAGAAAGGAGAGACCAGGCACGGTGCTGTGCTCCTCTGCCCTCCCCAGCTGTCAGTGCTGCTTGCTCACCTGCAGAAGCCATCCAGTGCCAGCTGCTCTGTGTGGGGGCCTGTCCTCCACCACCCCAGGCAGCAGGAACATGGGGGAGTCAGGAAGGAAGGCTCGTGACCAGCTCTTCAGTGTTTACTTGGTCCATTCAAGACACGACCGAATGGCTGTAATATCAGGTGCATCCCTGTCCCCTCTGTCTTGCAGTCCACTTCAGTTCCTTCCTTCCAGCTGTCCCCAGGGCCTGACTGGCCAGGACACTATCCCAGCAGAAGTTCATGCTGGGCTGGGCACAGTCGTCCTTATTCTTCACAGTGATTTTCCTGATGCTCCCTTCTGGCTTCCTGAGGGAAAAAGCCCACCTCCAACTCCAGGGGTCAGGCAGTGAGCTGTTCCCATGAATGAGGCAGCAGAGGACAGCGCTGCCCCTTTCTCCATGCCTGACATGGGCAGGAGGAAAAGGGGAGAGGGGAGGCAGGGCTAAGCTGCAGGCGGATGTGACAGGATCACCACTGCCGTGTATTTGGGAGTCTGGAGCGGTCTGGTCCCAGTTGTTGGTGGCTCTGTTAGAATGCAGTGAATTTAATGCTTCTTCATTCTCAGCTAAAGTTCTGATCACAGTAGGAACCTTCCTGTGACATGATTTTTCCTGAAAATGTGGCAAATGCCCTGAAAAGAAAACTCAGTGAGCCTGACAAATTAGGGCTGTTGCTGACGTGGAAAACTCTAGGCAAAGTTCACGGTGTCTTGGAAGCATCCTGAGGCATCCACCATGATCAGAGAACGGGAAGGGGTGGCACCCTGGGGCACCCAGGCAAGAACCAGTAGGCTAGGTGACTAACTGTGGCTCGGGCCCTGTCACTCTTCAGCTTGCAGGGAGCTGCCACCATGTGGCTGTGAGGTGTTACTGTATTTCTGAGGACACAGGGGCATTGGCCTGTTGTCCCCCAAATCCCAGATGCCTAGAACAGACACTTCCTAGTCAGACTCTCAGCAGGTGCAGCTTGAAGTTGCCAGCCGAGTTTGAGGACCCCAGCCTAAGGGGGAAGAATTGCCTAAAGGGCAATTGGCATTTTGCCTTATTTTTTTTTTTTAATGTTTGAGGTTGAAAATTTAGTTGCTCGTTAAAGTGTTACATGCCAATTTTGTTCAAATTGGAACACATGTAAAAGCAGACCCTTCCCTAGCTCCTCGATGACCTGTGCAGCCTAGTGGGTGGCCTCTCGCACTACACATCTTAATCGCCACCCGGCACTTCTTCCCGTGCACCTCCAGAGACCAAGTTCACCTGACTCATGAATTCCAAATTAGGGACTAACTTCAGCACACACCTGGCTGCCATCGAAAACCTGTCCATCTGAAAACAAGCACGAAGTTGTCCGTGCCATCATCTTCATGCACAGGGAATGTTTAGAGGCCTTCACACCACGCATATGACTTTTCACTAATAGGAATAAGCTATTCAATTGCAGCACTCAGAAGCAGAACAGAGAGCTCAATGCACAGCCAAGGAATCCACCTCTATGCCATCTGCTAAGATCTGGTCCATCTTAAACAAGATGTGAAGACAAGCTGAGGTGTGAAGGTAACCGCTATTCATGTATCTCAGATTTGCTTCAAATCATGTCCATTGCCACCTGAGTGTTGGTAGAGTAGAACCTCAACTTGGCCCTTTTCCCAGAATCTGATGCAAAGACCTCCAAATTTCCAGGTGCGATGGCGCACACCTGTAATTCCAGGGGCACAGGAGGCAGAGGTAGGGAGAGTGAGAGTTCAAAGCCAGCTCAGTAACGCAGTGAGACTCTGTCTCAAAATAAAGCAAGGGCTAGGGATGTGGCTGGTGGTTAAGAGCCCCTGGGTTCCATCCCTGGTACCAAGAAAACCCACAAAAACAAAAAACAAAGCGTCCAGGTTGCCACAGATCCACAGATTTCTTATTGGGAGGGAGGCTCTTTCTCATCTCTCCTTCCTCCTACTTTAATTCCAAGGTCAATTAATCCCAGCTCAAAAAGGCAGATTAATCTAAGCTCAAGAGAGGTTTTGTTAAAAATATCTAAACCCCAGAGCCCAGACATGTTTGGAATGGAGATTTTTAAAAAGTCCTTTGAAAAGTAAAAATTTTTCCTTTCTTTCTTCCCCACTCGCCCCTCCTGCCTTTGACTAATCTCCTGGAGTTATTTTCCAGTTTGATTATTACAGTGAACAGCCTGCTGGAGAAAGAGATTGTTGGGCATTGTATCTGGAGACTCAGAACCAACCAAGAAATGAAGGAATGAGCAAAGCCGTACCTTCCCAGTGGCTCTGGCCTTCACTTCCTCTGGCTGACCTGTCAGACCCTGAGGTGGGACTTCTGGGGGATGCCACCACTCCGTTTCCAGGAACTCTGCTGGCCTCAGACAAGGTCAAAGCTCACACACCAGCTGCTCACACTGGCAAAGGAAGAAGGGCTGGGAAGAAGGGAGGGACAAGCTATAGTGATGGTGCTGGGCCCAAGTGTCCAGAGAGCCACTGTAGGAGATGCCCCTGGCTGGGAAGGAGGTGCCAGGCTCTGAGCCAGGCTGCAGCCTTGGAGGACTGGCCATTGCCTGTGTGCTCCAGGCTCATCTTGGGCATCCTCACACAGGCACGAGCCAGTGACCTCACTGCTGCTGCTGCTGCAGGTGAGCTGGACAGGTGCCCAGAACTCAGGCACAGGACACTGCAGACACCGCACGAGCTGGCTTGGTCCTTTGTGGCTAAGGGAAGAGGGCAGAGGTGAGTGTGACGTGGCTGAGCCTGGGGAGAAGGGCAGGTGTGCGCCTGGAGCGATGGCTGGACAGCTCTGGTGTGAGGAGTGTGTGTGTTTTGGGGGGTGGTTTCCAGAATTTATGTGGAGGTAGGGCAGGATCACCACCTGTCTGGGGAGGGTGAGGGCCACTAAGGGACTTGTCTTAAAGCTGGCATTTAATTGAGATGATGTCAACCTGCACACGTTTCTTAACAACACCTACTTGTGTCCACACTTCTCGTAAGAATGAGAAAACCTCGGTGTTTATACAAAAGACAGTGTGAGCAAACCAAAGCGGGATGAGAGGCGACATCTACCCTTTACCACCACTAGGGCCCTTGCTTGAAGGAGAATCAAAACGGGGATGATGATGAGAAAAGTGAGCTTGTTTCTGTGGCCCCAGGGTGGACAGGACTAGTTTGCATATGCTTACTTCGCTTCCTGTAGTAGGAAGAGAAAATCACTCCTTCCTTCCCATCGGCCCCTCAGGAGGCAGCCCCATGATCAGAGGTGAATACTGTGGGATCCAGATTGGGTTGCTTAGCGAACCAACCCAGGCTCGTCAGCTTGCAGCTGGGGACTCTGGCCCTCTGACTCACCTGACTCACCTCGGGGGCTTTGGCACCTCTCAATGTCTGGGTGCTGCCTCCAGAAGTTCGGATGCAACTGAATCACCTGTGGGGATTTTTAACTTACCCATGTTAAGCCTCAGTTTCTTTGCCTGGAAGCAGAGCTGATCATTGTACTCGGCTGATCCGTCGGCATGCCCCAAGGGTGTGCCACGGTAATGGCTCACCAGCGTGGGTCTTTCTGATTTTCTAATCACAGTGTTAGTGGTGGCTGCCTTCATTCTGTGCCCAGGCTACAGCTACGTGTTGGACACTTGCTCCAGGCCAGACACTCAGGCCTTGGATACAGCAGTGCACAGAATAAAGGGGGATCCCCTCTTGGCCCCACACACTCTAGAGGAACTCCATTTCTCCAGGCCGGTGGCTTGGGGTTAGGTGGGTGTTCTTGGCCACGTTTTGCCATGTCAGGAGTCGGGAGTGTTTTAAGTCAGACAGGGCATTACGTTCATCTCTACTGCTTTGTGGAACGCTGCCTTGCTGGCCCCGGGTCAGCATGGATTTGAAGCTCAGATCCTGTCCTGCTCCTGCCCTCAGCCGGTCTCCTGAGGAAGTGGAGCTGCGTACTCCTCTCCCAGTGAGTGTTGGGTGGTGGGCAGCGGGGATTGTGCTATGGCTGTACTTCAGTGTCTGGTGAAAGCAGCTTTCTACAGGGCCCCAGGGAATCACCACAGATGGACAGGACGTGTTTTGATAGGTATCAGAAGTTTTTAGCAATCAGAATGCTGGACCTTTAATTAGGCCAAGAGCTATGCACCAAGTAGGTGCTCAATTATTTGCTATATTGGCCATAGGTGACTATTTTTTACTTTCCCTCCAAATTGGTTTATAACTGTGTGGCATCCGTAGCAAGTACCTACTTCCCCTCCTCTGACCTCCATGTTTGAAAACTGGTAGTCGTCCAGCAGGAGAGCTGTGAGTCTACGACAGCTTTCTCCCTGTCACTCTGGCATGGCCCAACTGTCAGGAGGCTGTTCTTTGTTCCACACTGAGTGACATGCAGTGAAAAGCCATGGGAGACCAGTCCTCCTCCCCGTGTCGGCTGTTTCCTGTCCCCACAGCCCATAAATTCTCAGCTTGGGCTGGACAGGACCCAAAGGCCAGAGAGGAGGGAGGTTTGAAGAGAATGAAACTGGACAATGAAGAAATCCTGTTATTTTTGTGGCTCTGGTGGTAGTTTGAATCTGGGACATTCTGAATTGTGTTTTGTCTTTTAGAAAATTGCTAATGTTTATTCTCTGACCTATTAATTCATTCAGGAACATTTGAATTGGAGGGCTATAGAAGGTGGACAGAGGGTGGTCAGAGGTAAATCTGGTGGTGGTCAACACGGGACAGAGAAGGCTGGACTCTGTCCTAAGAGCAGGGGGCTCCATAGGGCTTCATGCTGCAATGTGCTGGCATTTGTGCTTTCAAAAGATCACCCGGCTGTTCCTGTAGAGGACGGATTAGGAAAGTGGGTAAGGGCCCCAGGGCTGCCGATAAAAAGGACCACAGACCAGAGGTCTTGAAATAGGAGAAACTGACCCTCTCACAGTCCTTAGAGGCCAGAAGCCTGGAATCACGGTGCCAGCAGAGCCAGGTCCCTCTGAGACCAGGCTGGATCCTGCCTTGCCTCTTGGGTTCCCCAGGTCACCCACGCTGCAGGGCGCTCCTCGGCTCTGGCCTGTAGTTGCATGGCCTGCCCCATTTGTGTCCATCTCTGCTGTCTCTCCTCACAGAGGCGCTGGTCACTGGGTTAGGGCCCCCTGAATCCAGAGTGACCTCATCTGAACTTGATTACGTCTGCAAATAGCCTATTTCCAAATAAGTCTGCGTACCCAGGTGCTGGGGATCAGGGCCTCCACCCGAAGAACACGGTTCAATTCCAGCAGGACGAGGAGGGCCAGGAGCAGCCAGGCATGAGGACACCGCAGTATCTCTCAGGGAAGGGCGGTGGTGACTCCCACAGTGGAGGTGGCCCAGAGAAGAGCTGGAAGGCCAGAGAGAATCAGGAAGGGAAGTGGACAGGAAATGGACACTGGGAGAGCCAGGAACATCAGGGTGACTTCTGGAAAGAGCAGACAGGCTTCCACTGAGTTAGGGGCCCTGAGGAAGGGCAGGTGTGTGAGAAGATGAGCTACAGGATCATCTTGGACAGGTTAAATTTGAGTTGCCTGACAGAGATGAGAATGGAAACCATGAAATTAACATTAATGAAATTAATCCTAATAAAATTAATATCACAGAGAGACGTGTGCAGGAAAAGCAGCAAAAGCGTATGTATTTCTGGGGAACTTTGTGCTGAGTTCATGTACACATTGTGTAATAGTCACAAGAGCCTCTTGACTTCAAATGAATAGCATGTCTTTATGGTGAAGACATTTAAAATCCTTTCTTCCAGCTCACTGAAATTGTCTTCAGCCTTAATATAAGTATCACATCCTAAAAAGAGATAACAGGACCATTGTGATTGAAACTATTGTGAGGACTAAGTATACATGTGTGCATACATTTATGTGTGAGTATACACAGAGGAGGAAATTCAGATTCAGAGAGGTTAAGTTATCTACCCAATGACACACAGCTAGTAAGGAAAAGAAGAGGACTTGAACCCAGGTCATCTGAATCCATAAATGCACATGTTGTGCCACACCTACACATGGTCTTCATTGTGATAGACGAGGCAGTGTAACTTTAAATTAACTAAAAGTAAATGAAATTCAAAATTCAGTTCCATACTAGCACAAGCCAGGTTCCAGGCACTCAGTGAGCACCATGTGGCTGGCAGCTACCATGTGGACAGCATAAGTGTGGCCACTCCAGTCCTGTAGGGACTGAACCACCCTGTCTAGACTGCCCCAGCTAGGTACAGGGTAGAGATCAAAAGAACCTCTATTGGAATCTCTTGCAGGAAATTCAAATACCAATTTCTAGGAAGCTCAATTTTTCCCCGAATGTAAGTTTTCATTCAAAATCAAATAGTTTTGGACATTTCTGGAGAGAATGATTTCTATATGGGCTTTCTGGTTCTCTGGAGACACAAAGGTTCCATTTACTCAGGTAATTTCCTCCCCTAAGGAGCCACTACTACCTGGAAAGGCCACCTGAACATCATTGGTGACAGCCCCAAGCCCAGGCCCACCTGTGAAGGGATGTGGAGGGTGGCCGTGCATTAGCTGCCTGCCTGCCCCTCTCTGATAAAACAGCGTGGATGCTGCAGCTGGAGGAATCCGCCTCTGGAAAGGCATCCCGTCTCACACAGCAGAAAGCATTATGCAAATCCTTTTGAGTGACATCCTCTTTGGACAAACTGCCTAAATTGGCAGGGATGTGAAATATAACAAGAGCACTTACAAAACCATTTCAGCAAATGTAACGATTTCTAGTCTCCTGCTTCACTCAGACTAGATATCTCAAGTTAATTTCTGCGGCATGCATAACAAGAGAAGTGAGGCCTGGGCCGCCACGGGGAACTGCAGGTGTCTCTGGGCAAGGTGCAGATAGTCAGCACTTCAAATCCCTTTCTGAACACCCAGTCGGCTCTGATCTGACGTTCAGCCGGGCCATTCATGGGCTATCATACTAAAATGAGCTGGCTGAGCCCGAGTGCTGGAAGGACCTTTAAAACAGCTAGTCTCACACCCTCCCTTTACAGAAGCAGAAACAGAGGCCCAGAGAGAACATGAAACTTCACTGCGATCCTGTCAGTGGCCTTATCCACACCTGTCTTGGAAATGGAATTAATTCCCTCATTCATTTGCATGAACTGCAACTTTGTCTGTTTTAAAATTATCCAGCCGGTTAGACCTTTCCTTGAAACAACCAATAGAAATCAAGAAACGTTCATTGTCTGAATAATTGCTCCATATTTTGAGACTCAATGAGTTTAAAAATTCTTTTCTTGTGGGTAAATATTTAGAAACACAGTCAGCGGCAGGAAACAAACTGTCATCGTCCTCTTGGATGTCCATGGAACAGCTCAGCAGTGTCACCCACTGGGAGGGTGACTGACCACAAGGAAAGACCACATGCAGTATGATTCTTCATTTTCTATGAAACCACTTTGCAGTGCTCGGCCCGCTGTGCTGGGGTGCACTCTCGAGACAGGGTGGTTCCCTGCAGGAACCAGGTGGCATCAGCACAGTAGAATGCGAGTGGTCCCTCGGTGCACTCGCCCTGCCCCATGTGATTCAGATATAAACCTAGGGTTTGGGCTCATGTGGGTTGTATTTACTGATACTTTGTTGGGAAATTTTAAACTTATTTCTCAATTCATTAAAGATAATAATAAGCCAGTTACATGCTGATACAAACAACAGATCTTTATGTAAAATAACCAACCATGTTTTTTAAAAATATTTTTTAGTTATACATGGACACAATGTCTTTATTTTGTTCATTTATTTTTATGTGGTGCTGACGATCGAACCCAGTGCCTCACCTGTGCTAGGGGAGCACTCTACTGCTGAGCCACAACCTCAGCCCCCCAACCATGTTTTTCAAATGCCATGGAGGGAGAAGCCTTGTGCTGTTTTATGCTTTTGCAGATCTTCTGACTGTCTGGCCCGAGGGGCTGGCTGGGCTGCCCTCTGCATCTGCATACCATCCGTGTGTGGACCACTGGTCAAAGTCCATTATGAACTTTTGGCCTCTCACAGATACGCATTTTGGAAAGGGGGACATATTCCAACAGCCTTGAGCAAATGATTGTGGCCATTCTCCTTTGATAATACACAAAGGCCTGACACACGGCAGTACCTTCACAGCACCCACAGTGTGGAATCGAAACACACTGTAATGAACTCTCCTTGCTCTGTTACATTAAAATCCTTCTGTCTCTTGTGCTTTGCAAGACCCTCAGCTGTGCACGATTTTGGAACATGCTGGGTTGATGGTTAGGAAGCCAATGGCTCACTGAGTTATGCAATGCTTTGATTTGGATGTGGCTTATCTCCCAAAGTTTCATGTGTTAGGAGCTTGGGCCCCATTATGGTGACAGAAGTGTGGTACCTTTAAGAGGTGGGCCCCATGGGAGGTCCTTGGAAGGGGTTAAGAGTGTTCACCAGGGGCCTTGGGTGTCATGAAAGCCTGGGTTTGGCCCCCCAGCTCTCTTCTGCTTCCGGTTTGGCCATGCAGTGGCTTCCACCCACTCGTGCTCCTCCACTCACACCTGCCATGATGTGACACAGATGGAAGGGCCCTCGCAGAGCTGAGCCCCTGCCAGCACCATGGCCTTGAACCTCCAAAACTGTGAGCCAAATAAGCCTTGTTTTCTTCATAAGTAGCCTCCTTCAGGTATTTCATCACAGCAAAGTAAGACTAACACCAGCAGATGGTCCAAATCTATTTTTCTCTCCACTGACACCCTCCAAAAAATCAAATTCTTGAGAAGCCGTCCTTCTTAATGGCAGACACAAGTTTTGTAAAATTCTGTTTTTTGCTGAAAGCTCTAATTTTGTCATTGGGTTTAGAGGCTTCCCACTGTTTTTCTGGTAGTGCCAGGCTCTCAGTTCATTATGAAGGTACTGCACATCAGATTCCCACACAGAACCGTCATGGTCCATCAGTTCTTTCAAGGAATGTGGTGTTCTGTAAGGGAAGCGGCACCTCAGACAATCACACCCGCGCTCTTCCCTGGGATGGGCCTCTGCAGGGCTATGGTGCTGTGTGCACGCTTCCCTCCTGGTCTCAGAGAACACGGAACTGTGTAAGGTGCTGCAATTTAACACAATCAACAGTTTCGGCCACGGTGTCAGTTGTCAGGGGCTTCCAGCAGTTAAGGAAACTCACCCATCATACGCTTCTAGTTTTCCTTTTTCCTTTTCTGTTTTTCCTGAAGTGGCGGCAGTGACCTCTGGGAGCTCCGTGCCCATGCTCTGCCCTATCCACGTACACGTGACCCAGGAAAAGAGGCAAATGATGCAGACTCTCTGATGGGGTCGCGTGGATCCCCACGTTATCCACACTTTGAAAACTGATGCCCAACAAATCTATCCATATGCACATGATGTCTATTACCATAGCTTTGTGTTTCAAGTAGTAATGAAAAACTGGAGCCAACCTAAATGACCATCCCTAAGAGAATGGGTGAATACATTGTCCCCGATTCGTAGAGTGAAAATACAGTGTGGAAAATGAAGGAACTATAGCCGTAAGTCGCACACCCCCAAAAACTTAAAAAATAAACAAAAAAACTCCAGTACAAAAATAAGTTATGGAGTAATGGTTCTTACAAACCATTATTTAAAATCTAAAACCATAAAAAACCTACATGTTATTATGTATTTATACGTCAGTCCATTTTGTGCTGCTGTGGCGGAATGCCTGAGACAGGGTGACTTATAACAGAAAACAGGTTTATTTCTCATAGTTCTGGGGCCCACGAAGTCCAAAGTCAAGGGCCTGGCATCTGGCAAGGGCTTTTTCACTGTGTCATCTTGTGGTGGCAGTAGGAAGGGCAAGAAAGCACTAGGGTCAAGAGGGGCCAAATCAACTTTCACTCCGTCAGAAGCCCACTCCCTATGCTGACCATAATCCATTCCTGAGGGCAGAGCCCTGTGGAACTAAGCCTCTCTTAAGGACCCACCTCTGAATTCAAGAGGAGGCTCAAGCACACAGCGCCACTCTGCAGAGGGCGTCCGAACACAGCAACACACACGAGGAGTAAGCATGTGTGTCGAAGTGCTAAATGTGATTTAGGGTGAGGCCTACTTCTGAGGACAGAAGGGCGTGGGTGAGGGCAGGGGCACGCGGACCCTCGATTTTCTGTAGCCTCGATTTTCTCGATTTTCTGTAGCAGTTGTTTGACACTGAGGTACACGTGATAAGATGTCAAGGTTCCACGGGACTGGGTGACAAGTCCCCGAGCCGTTCTCTGTTCCATTCTGCTTAAAGCATTAGGTTATCAAAAAAATATCAGGAACTGTACATTGGAAAAAGTTTATTGAAAATGCTTGATTTTTGAAGACAGCCTTTTTAATTTTCAGAACGCTAGTGCTAAATTGAAAAGTTAATTTTAGTTACTCAACCTAAGTACTAACTATAAATTTTGATATAAAAACATGTAAATTTGAAGAAAAATATTCAGAATTCCAAAAGACCCTTGGTACTTATTCATCGGCTGTTTATTTCCCGTCCAGCTGTCTCACCCTGCTCATCCTGGGTGCCCCTTCTCTGTCTCCCCCTCTGTCTCTCTCACACACACACTTCCGTCTGCCACTGGTTTTGGCCGACACAGCAGGACTTCCCATTTTTGATTTCCTCAGTCTTACTGGATGTGTGTTTTGTAGGGGAGGGAGGAAGGTGATTGAGATGTAAATTATAAGTAAGTAATTCTCAATGTAAATCATTTTGTAAATGTGAAGAGCCAAGTTCTATTATTTTATTGATCATTATAAATAATGTCTAAAAATAGGAGGGGGATAGGAAATCAAACCCAGTCAAATCCCATTGCAATTGACATTTGGTGTTTTACATATTACATATAATTTATGTTCATCCTGAATAGATAGGTTGACTTCTTAGTTTGTTAATTAACCGAACAGTAGTTCCTTAGGGTTTTAAATGTCCCTACCATTGGCCAGAACACATTAGAAATCTTTTGGTAACTTTGCTTATACTTAAAGAAGTGGTAATCATGAATTTGTATGCAGCAAACAAGAAAGTATTGTTATCAAAACTAAATGCAAGAATATTTTTATTTTTGGTTGTTTCTAATTCTAGATGTCTACGGCTTCCGGCAGTTTCTGTGGGATTCTGATAAGTATATTCCCCACTAATTAATGCCACGTTTTATTTTTAAGGTCAACATTGTTAACAGCTTCCAACATGAAAAAAGATGATCTTTCCACTCAAAGGTAGGGCTTGGAAGTCTGTTGCTTAATAAATGAAGCTGGTATCCACATTTAATTTAGAGACTGGATGGCAGTTTTGAGTTCTCTAGTGCCTTGTCAGTGTTTGGTTTGCAGAAAATAAAATAGTAAGTAGATATGCCCTTTTAGAGTCTCCAGGTACTGTCAGAGAGTCATAGAAGAGGCTTTTATGTCTAATTAGAATATGAGCAAACTGTGAGTCTCAGGAATCCAGCCCATGGCCCTGGCCTGCAGGCACGTCCACACCACTTTCTTCTTAGGACATGAAAACGCAGTCCCGTACCTGCCACCACTGTGAGTTTTACCACATCCTCCTGCCACTGCGGGACCATTCACTTAGTGATATTCTTTTGATCAATTTCCTTGTAATTAAGTCGCTTAAAAAAAATAAACCTTGCTTATTGTGTATAAAAATTAATGTGGCTAGAAACCAACTTCACTTACAATAAGTAGAAAGTAGCTGTAAAAAATACATAGAATGATGACCAAACCATGGTGTTTTAAGTTCTTCTATATTCTCAGGCCTCACAAAGATCTCAGCCCAGGATCTGAATCTAAGTCTCTCGGTCTCTGTCTTGGTCTGTTAAAGGGGAGATTAGCCATCAGTTTGTTCCAAGGGAGAGTCACAGACAGAGAGGTGCCAGAGACGGCTGGCTCTGAGGCAGCCCTTCTCAGCAATGGTTTCAGGAAGGCTGAGAGATGAACGGAAAGGGAAGATGGCCGTTGGGGACCTACCAGAAGCCACAGGCAGCTGCATGTGTTAGGTCAGAGGCAGACGAGGAAAACAACCGCCTGACAGCCGCGCCGCTCCCGCCACGTGCAGCCCCGCCGGAGCGCCCGGCCCCTGGGGCACTTTCTGAAAGTTCCTCGCTCTTTCTCTCCCCTTCCTCCCCCTTGTCTGCCGCCACCGTCAGTCGTGCACGCACTACACATGCGCCAAACGCCACCATGGCAGCCCCCAGTAGCCAATACGGAGGCACTAAACCTCCAACATGAAAACCGCCATGACTCCCGGCTCATCCCGGAAGGACTCTGACCTCACCAGCCTCACCTAACCAATCTCAGAGGACACTGGACTCTAGACCAACACCTCTTCCTGCCCCAGGCCCTTCCCTTCCTGCCTCAAGCCTTCCTTTTCCGGATGGGACCCTTTAAATTCTGTATGCTACGAGGTTCTAGCGCCTTTGTCTCCCCGTTCAAGCCTGGTGACTGGGCAGGGGGTGGCCCGGGAGTGTTCTTCCCAGAATAAAGCCTGTTCCGGTCCTGTTTTACTTCCATCTGGTCGTTTGGCTTTACAGTATGGTGGGCAGCGATGTTTCATGTTGCATCAGAGGAGCCCCTAAGAGTGTCCATGACCCTTATCCATCACTGGTGGCTGGTGCTGCACAGCTTGGAACAGAAATGACTACAGTTGAAGGACAGGCACCTACGACTCCAAGTTCAGTGGTTCCTATGGGGATGAGAGATGCACCAGGGTTGGCCCCTGCCTGCACTGAAGCCAGGGCGCCATGTGCTCAGTCAGCTAGCTGGGCCACTGTCCTCACTGTCCTTATTGTTTACAGGGAGGGTATACACCATCCTGTAGGGCCATCCAAGAAAAGATGGGGAGGAGGAAGACCCGGGGCCCTTTCTTAGTTTGGTGAGATCAGAGCTCCTCCTTAAGAGAGCCCCCATCTCTGATTAGCACACCCCTTAGGTGAGAGGATTATCTTCAAGGCTCTGCGCTGCTAAGAGGTAGTGAAATGGGGTGAAGAGACTACCAGGGAGGACTCAGGGCTCCTGTGTCCAGACCCCAGTCTTTCTCTACCTGAACCTGAAACTTTGGGCAGGTCACTTCTCCATGTGAGTGTGTGATGAGACCCACCTCCAGGAGCAGGCTGATTAATTTCAGTTGTCAGGGAAGTTATATTTGCCCCATGCAGTCTTTTAAAAAAAAATTTCACTGTATAAAAATAGGGAGATTATATTAAAAATTCTGTGCTTCTAAAGGCTTTCTAAAAATTGCCAGTTCTGGCCACATGGAGCCCACATTCCCACAGGAAGACAATTGGATAGGGTTTGCGTTGCTCAGAGTGCCACAGTCTCCACATCTCCCTGATGCCTCCCTCACACTGAGGCGGAAGGTGTTGGGAAGCCAGAATTCTTATGATTTGCCCGTGGTGTTCATTTCCGCTACCTTCATGGTACCGGCAGACCTTTGAATTATGTGCTGATTAGGTTCTCTGGTAGCTATGACATTCTATGATTCTTAGAAAAAAAATTATAAATATTTTGTATTTTTGAAATACCCATGAAAGTAGTGTACACCTACTGTAAGCAAACATAAAAGTCACAGGAAGCTTCCAGGCTCCGTGATACAAGACTCAGGAGGACAGACTGAGTTTGTGGTCCCACTGCACCTTGCCATGTCAGGCAACCTCAGTGTGAGCCGTCTGCATGAGGGTCAATGACAGTACCAACAGGGACATAAATGTTTTATAGATTCAACAGGGGTCAGGGGACAAGTGAGGAGCATAGTGAGCAGCTCCTTCTGTGCTCTTTCTAAATGTGAGCTGTCCATCGCAGCTTCTTTTTCCTTCAAGGGATGATCGGTATTAACAAATCAAATTAACAAATCCGTTTCTTCCAGATATTTCTCTGTGGATTTAGGAACGTGCATCTGTGTTCGGGAACTGAGATCTCGCTACGTGTCTTTCCTGGCAGTGTACATGGATCATTGCAGGCTGCAGAGGTTCCCGTGCTAAGGGACTAGTATCATTATGATTTGTTCCATATTAATGGATGTTTATGCTATTTCAGCTTCTCACTACTGCAGCCAGTGTCTCTGTTCCCCGTCTTCGCACAGCTGTTTAGTTCTTTAATGTGAATCCTCAGATGTGCAATTGCTGGTCATGATTCCCTAAAGATGCCTTTGATTCTAAGCCTTGATGCTTGAGAATCACAGTGGCTTATTCTCATTTCCCTTTTTTCTTTCCATCATTTTCTCCTTCCAACATGCCTACTAATATGTCATTAATGTATTTGATCAGTGGATCTGGCGTGAATGAATATCCAGAGATGGTTTTGTTCTCCACAGAAGATCACGGGAGTAGAAAAATCTATGTTCACTGCCCTGTTGATTGAAAAATGACCATCTTTCATGGTATCAAAAATATGGTATCTCCTGGGTTTGGATTTATTATACAAAGCTCTTGCAGGACTGTTATATTGGGCAAACATTATTTAAGCTGGCTGTGTCAGGTTCTGGGAGGTTGATACATTGTCTACTGTGAGAAGCTTAAAAGTAAGCATGGGACACAGGTTAATGGGGGAGTCTTCCTTCAGAGAGCTGGACTCTGCAGTGATTTCTGCAGTCAGTGTGAGCTGCTACAGATCTTCATTGACAGAGAAGTCTGAAAGCACAGGGGGACAGAGGCACAGAATGGTATGAAGTGGAACAATTTAGTTTCTGATAAGTAATTGACATTTGAAATACGGAGACAAGCCATGGAGAGGCCCATGCCAGATGAGTGCGACTCGCGCACTGATGGCAGGGTCCTGTGAGTCCAGGCATTCCTAACAAAGTGTCCGACACCATGGTCTCCCCTCAAGCTCAAGTTCAGGTTCTAAACAGCCAGAAAAAAAGTTTTAAAGAAAGGTGCTGAAACCACCTGATGGTACGTCATGTCCCCTGCCTGACCACTTAAGTTCTCGCTTGGGTAGGTGATTGTGTTCTGTTCTGGCTCCTGTGGAATGGAGCCACGGGACCTGAGCTTGGTTCTCAGGCCTGCAGGGCCGTGCACCAACTCCTTGCGGGGGAAGACACGAATGTGGCTAAACATCTGAGAAAAGTAGTTTATAGGCTTTCCCCCATGGCCTTAAGGTATTTATATATGCAATAAAATATATGCCTTTAACACACTGACAGGCTCTGAATCTGTGATTTTTAGACAGGCAGAAATTTTCCTGAAATTGAAACACACAGAGTGTGTCTTCTTTGTCCACACAGTGTCGTTTTCTCTGTCTACATCAATTCTCGCCTCCCTCCTCTGCAGAACTTGCAGAGCTGTTCCAAAAGAGGGAATATATAGTACTCATAAGGGGACCCAGGACAGCGCTTTTCAGGATTTCATGACCAAAGATCACCCAGGGACCTTGGGAAAATGCAGACTCTGTATTGGTAGCTGGGGTGGGGCCTGGGGTTCTGTGTTTCCAAGCAGCTCCCAGGTAACACTGGAGCCCCAGCGGGTCCACAGGCTTCCACACATGGAGGAGGAAGGAGCTGGAGGGTGGTGAACAGGGCTGAGAGGCGAGTGGATAGCCGGAGGTTTGGTGCTTGCTTGAGCCTGTTCCTGCTTGTTGCGTTAATGTGTTATAGGCAGCATTTGCGAGGTCTCACCTGGGACTTGATGCCTAGAGGTCAATAGTGCTGAAGCCCAGTCCCTAGCAGCGTTTTCTTTGTTATTTGTTCTTTTTTTTTTAAATTTGTTCTTTTTAGTTATACACGATGGTAGAGTGTGTTTTGACAAATCGTACATACATGGGGTATAACTTCCCATTCTTTTTTTTTTTTTTTTTTAAATAGATGGACACAATGTCTTTATTCTATTGGTTTGTATGTGGTGTTGAGGATCGAACCCAGGGCCTCACGCATGCTAGGCAAGCGCTCTACCACTGAGCTACAATCCCAGCCCACTTCCCATTCTTGTGGTTGTACATTATGTGGAGTTTCACTGGCTGTATATTCACATACAAACATAGGAAAGTGATGTCTGAGTCATTCTACTGTCTTTCCCATTCCCATCTCCCTTCCTTTCCCCCACTCCCTCCTATCCACCTCCCCCACCCCCATCCAATCTGGCGAACCCCCTCCCCAATTGTGCGTCAGCATCCACATATCAGAAAGAACATTTGGCCTTTGGTTTTCTGGGATTGGCTTATTTTACTCAGCATAATAGTCTCCAATTCCATCCATTTACTGACAAATTCCATAATTTCATTCTTCTTTATGGCTGAGTAATATTCCATTCTGTATTTATACCACATTTTCTTTATCCATTTATCTGTTGAAGGACACCTAGGTTGGTTCCAATGCTCAGCTGTGAACTGAGCTGCCTAGAAGCATTTTCTAAGACTTGTGGGACAGGCAAGCTGGGGGTATCACCAACAGGTCCCAGGCACCATTTAGAACAAAGAATGAAAGTAAGTTACTGTTCCAGAATGCACTGAATTGCCATGGGTTGGTCACATCGAGATTTCAAGGTCCTGGGCTGGGACCTCCTGCCTAGGCCACATGGGTGCTCTGCTTCCCCAAGAACAGTCTGATGAGGATTACCAGCCCTAAAAAGGGACATAAGCATGAGCACTGCAGGAACGGAGCATCCTGGCCCAGCTATCTGCATCTCCAGGAAAAGGCTTATTACTGGTTTTGGCAGACGACGCAGACAGGACGCATGAAAGATCAAGTTGACCCAATGTAGCTGCAAAAGATGTCCTCCTAGCATGCTGCATCCCGGAGGATCCTGAGGGGTCTCTGGAGCTGGCTGAGGCATCCCAATGCTTGAATCTGGGGGTGGGGGCGGGGGTCTAACTTCTTGTCCTTTCCATAAACCTGTAGGAAAGCAGCAACACCATTGGAATTCCTGTAGGATTTGACGTTGGAAAGGGGAAATGCCTGGTGGTGTGTGTGCATGAACCTCACCTATTTATTAAATACGCTCAGTTTCACAGGATACAGAAACACCTCCACATCCGTCCATTTATTTTCTTCCAAGTAATTATTTCTGATCTCTAGCAGCACAGGGTCACCTGGCCCACTTCCACCCTGTGCCTTCAGGGGGCCACATTGTGCCTTTGCTGCAGAAGCTGTTTCCATGTGCTCGCTTGTGCGTGTGGCTGTAGATCTTGTGCGGTAATTTCAAATGAACATATGGCAATCCATCATGTCAGCGCTCGGAGGTTTGTTTATCCGATGGTATAAATCTTAAGGCTATCACGAAAGACTGAGAACCCTTTCCAAGAGCAGAGACCATCCATATTTCCTTCCTCCATTGTGACTCAGAGTCTCTCAGACGTTTCTAGCATCTTGCCAAAGAATAAACAGCACTCACGCTTTTCAGGCATCTTTCAGAACTAAAGGTCTCAGATGTAGCGTTTAGGGTAATAAATGGAATATGAAATAATAAACATAAAACAAACATGTGGTTCTTGTTTTAAGTGGGAGGATTTTAGTTGGCCCAGTTTTAGAGCCAGAAGTCGGGGTGATTAAGAAGCAAAGAGCTGCCAGCACAGCTATGAATTATGGACGAGCAGGGAGCACTGGTGTGGGAGAGAGCCAATTTGCTTGCACAAAAATTTAAAAATGTATGTGAGACTCCCTGAAGCCAAGTAGCTCAGTAACAGAAGCCCTGCAGCAGCCTTCAGTCTCGCTGGGCAGGAGGAGAGCAGACTTGGGCCTGGCGCCGTGCAGGCTGCTGGCTCTGGGCTCCGGGGAGCCCTCTGGAAAGTGGAAGAAGGACATGGTGCTGGCTCTGCCTAGCTGGACCGAGCTAAGGGCGAAGCCCAATGGCCCCTTGCCTCTCTGGTGCAGAGGGAGGACTGAGAGGTCCCCGGGGGGGTTCTTCCAGGATGAGAGGAGTCCATCTTTCCCGGGGCCCTGTTCTGCTACCACACTTGTCCCGTGGTAAGCTGACTCTCCCTAGCTTCCCTGGCAGGATTCTGCACCTGCAACCAGAGGACCTTGAAAGCCAGATGCCCCGAAGAAGAGGGGTCCCCTGCCTGATGGGTCCTCCAGGCAGTCGCTCCTGTGCTTCCTGCTTCCTTGGCCGCAGCCCTGAACTTGCGCTGGTTCACTGCCTCTCTCCCCCATTCTCCAACCTTCAACAGATAAGATCACTAGTGATCCTGAAGCTAGGAGAGCTGCAGTATCATATCAGATGAGGCCTTATAAACAAAGACAAGACACATACACACCGCCCTCTTCCTTTGTAAGGGCATAACTTACTTGTTAATGGACTTCATTTTTTGCAGCAGAAAACAGAAAGGTGCAGCGAGCTCCCACGGCCCCGCCAAGTTTCCACTAGTATTCACATCTCCCAGGGTGTGGCACGTTTGAGGCTACTGAGGAGCCTGAGTTTTACGTGATTACCAACAAAGCCCCAAGCTGACGTCAGGTTCACTCTCAGCGTTGTGCATTCCATAGGTTTGGACAAGAGGATGATGTTATCTGCTGCAGCATCGTGCAGAACAGCTGGACCCCCCCTACAGCCTTCTGCTCCCCTTTTCCTCTCCCCAGCCCCAGCAACCACCAGTCTTCACGTGTCTCACTGCTTTGCATTTCCAGTGTCAAGGAGATGGAGTCATAGCGTGCACCCTTTTCTGCCCGCTGCTTCCCCTGGGCATCATGCTCCAGAGGCCCTCGGGTCTCCTGGTCACCTCCAGAAGCACAGCTCACTTGCTGTCACCTGACGGCTGTGCACACAGCCGCGCGCCTGCTCAGGCCAGGGTTCTGTGTAGACACTCCTTTCCAACTCAGTGGAAGGTGGCTGCTGGATTATCTGGGACGACGTTCGGTTTGGTAAGAGAGTGCCATGCTTCCAGAGCACCCATCCCATTCTGCATTCCTGGCAGCAGTGAATGGGAGTTCTTGGTGCTCTTTAGGTATAAGGTTAATGAAGACTTCTTATAATATTTTAAATGATACTGAGGTTTATGAAATAGTCATTACATCTACACACAGCGTGAATCCTCTAACTTTATTTTTATTTTTCAAAATTAGTTTAGCCACTTAAATCTCTTTGCTTTTCCCTATAAATTTTGGGAAAACTTGTTGATATTTCTAAAAAATCTTGCTAGTCTTTTGTTTCGGTTTGCACCGAATTTATATGTATAATTTATAATTTGGGAAGGATTTTCACCTTGGAAATATCAAATCTCAAACACACAGTTTATGTTTTAATTAAATTAGGTCTCCTTTGATTTCTTTCATTAATGTTTTCTAGTTTTCAGTAAATAGATCCTGTACATATTGTAGATTTATAAATGGTACTGCTTTTAGAATTTGGACTTCCAATTATCCATGACTGGTTTATAGACTATAATTGACTTCTATATGTCAACTCTCTATCTTGTGACTTCTCTAGCGTTTGGTTTCACATATTGATTCAGCCTGACATTTTCATTCTGTCACATGTATGGTCTTTTTCACATATTGCTACACTGTTGGCTAATATTTTTGTTGAGGGTTTTTGAGCCTAGAGTTATGAGAATTCTGTAGTTTTCTTCTACTTCCAAAACAATCTAGCCTGTTATTTGGGTAACATTAGTTCCATAAATAATTTGAGAAGTTTTCTTTCAGTTTGTATTTTCTGGAAGGGATTGTGTTGAATTAGTATGACTTTTTCCTCCAGATTTTGCTACAATTTGCCCTTGAAACCATTTGAGCCTGGAGGTTTTGATTCTTGGAAGATTTTGAGCTACAAATCCCATTTCCTTAATAGATACAGGACTACACAGGTTCTTTATTTATTTTTGAGAAAGTTTTGGTAATTTGGTTCATTTCACTGAGGTTGTTAAATAGGTGGACATAAACTAGCTTGTGCTGTTTCTTACTGTCTTTCTAGTATGTGTGTGAACTATGGTGAGATTCCTGCTTTCATTCCTGATGATTTCTGCTTACCCTTTCTCTCCTTTCTTCCCTCTCTTCCCCTCTCCCTGCTAGCTCCCTCACCCTCTTCCCCTCACCACCATTTCTAGAGGTTTTCCATTTTATTGATCATTTCAAGGAAACAGTTTCCTTGTTCATGACTTCATTGTTGGGCTGTTTCCATTTCATTGACATCTGCTCTTACCTTTTTGATTTCCTTCTTTCTGTTTGTTTGGGTTTGATTTACTCTATTTAAATTTTCTTAAGATAAAAGTGTATATTACTGATCTGAGAGCTTGGGAGGGCGGGCTCCTCACCAGCACGATTGAGGGAGGCTGGGCTTCTTATTTTTTCCAGCAGGAAGGCAGTGACCATTTATGGAACCTGTGTGTGTGAACGGCGGTGCTGGCTCCTCTGAGTGTCTTCTTTCCTGAAACTTTAAGCATCCATTATCGACACATCCCAATGGTGTTGAGTGGCATCTTCATTCCTGGTGACCAGGCAGACTGCTGTTGGAACTGAAGCTCGTAAGCAACTTGCCTGTGTTTATCCAGGTAGAGAAACTGTGATTTCAACCTATTAAGAACTAAAGAATTTTTTTCTTCAAGTCAGCACGTGGATTTGTTCTACACATGTTTATTTAGCACCTAGTATGTGCCAGCATGATGCTCAGTCCCTGGGGTTACAGTCCATGAGATCCACGTGATTCATATCCTCAGGAGCTGTTCAGTCCTCTGCAGGAGACAGTGGAAAACTTGTCACTATGTTAACAGTTTTTGATTCATTCGTATCATCAGGTATAAGGGTCTGCAACAGTTATATAGTTTACTGGTTCCTGGGTTTATTTTGATGTTGTGGGTTGCTCGACAGGGAAAATTGTGATGAATCCTTCATTTTCAACATCAGTGATGTGAGTGCCAACACAGCCCAGTCTCCTGAGACAGAGTTTTAACATCAGTGAGAGAGAGCCACTCTGAGGGATACGGCCGGCTGTGGGCGGGGGCTTTCTCTCTGCTCTGTAAAGGTTTCCTGCTTTGGTTTTGATGGGAAACTTGATTCTGAGGTGCTGGGAGACTTTTCACTGTTCATATCTCAGAGATCACAGGCCCTGGGTCTAAGCCTCAATTTTTACTGGCAGTGGATGTTGCAGAAGTTGGAAGAGTTGTGTGGAACGGCTGGTCCAAAGCAAAGTCACATCAGTGAGAAGAAGACAGAGCCGGGTGAGGTCCCGAGGGAGAATAGCAATAAGATGGCATCTGAGGTTTCTGAGATACGGATTCTGTGACCATTTAAAGCCAAACTACTCTTCCTAGAGTAGTTTTTTAATAACAGAAAATCATGATTTATTTTGCCAAATGGTCTTCAAAATTTTGGAAAATTCCAAGAAATGAGAAGGTGAAAACAGGAAGCATCTTTAATGCTATCAATCAGTAACAATGTTTTAGTTTGTCTTCTTTCCATATTTTTCTTTTCAACTTTACATATGTATGTGCATATACATATACACTGTGTTATATATGTGTATTTTTTTATATAAAATTACAAATGCATATTCACATATACTTACATTTTCATGTTTATGACAGTACAAAATGTTTATATGTACATATTAACACTTGAATATTTGCAGATACAGTGTTACTCAGCTTTTTGTTGCTGTGACCCACATACCTGATAAGAACCACTTAGAGGGAGAAAGATTCATTTCTGCTTAGGGTTTCAGAGAAGTCCATCTATGGTCAACTGCTCCATCGTGGTGGGCCTGAGAGGAGGCAAAACATTATGGTGCAGGGGTGTGGTTGAGGAAAGCTACTCAGTACTTAGCAGCCAGGAAGGGGGGTGGGGAGAGAGAGAGAAGCCCTGGATAAGACATAGTCCCGAGTGCATGCCCCCAGGGACCTAAATCCTCATCCATGCCCCACAGCCTGCAGTGTCCACCACCTCAAAGTAGCCTGTACAGCTACCAGTGGATTATTCCACCTGTGTGGCCTAGGTCCTCGTGGTACAGTCACTTCCCCAAAGCTCCACCTCTGGGCATTGCGGCATGGGCACCAGGTCTTCAGCTCAGGAGCCCTTGGGGACAGTCCAGATACAGGGCAGACACCGGGTGTGTTTTGTCATATGTGCAAATTTAAGAATTTTGTTTTTAAAAAGATATTTTACTGTTTGTAGCCGAACAGTATTCTCTTATAGCATCGTGAGTGGTGCCTGTTGATAGAAGTGCTTTAAGCTATTGATGAGTCTCCTACTGGTGGACATCTATGTTTTGCTGCCTCATTTCGTTATTTGTATAAAATATGTTTCAATGAACATGTTTGAGCTGGCTCTGGGTCCCAGTCAAGCATTATTCACTTTGTATAAATCGAGGAAAATAGACTCACTGGGCCAAATGACACACAGAGATTCAGGGCTCTGATTTAGTCCTTCAGTAGCAACATATAAGAGGCTCTGTCAGCTGTTCCTCTGTGACCATTGGTGCTGAGCCTTGGGATACGCTGTGAACACTCTGTTTTTTAATGGATTGCTCGTTTCTTCCCTTTTCCATTTTTCTATCAGTGTTTCCCATTTTTCTTCTTGATTATGAATTCCTCATTCTGTGTTCACAACGTGTGCCTATGATGTAGATTTCGAAATGTTTTTCTGGTTTATCATTTCCTTTTTAATTTTGTCTATAGTTTTTTGCTCTGCATTTAAAAATTAATCCACTCAGTCAGTTTTGTCCTTTAAATCTGCATTTGCGACCATGATTAGAAAGCTCTTTTAACTTTATGGCTATTTAAATATTTATCTTTTTTGTCTAGTCTGGTTTTTAGTTATTGCTTCATTCACTCTGGCGTATTCCCCAAGGCAGTCCAGCAGAGAGTCTACTCCCCTGCGGGTCTGCAGACTGCCCTTAACTAATAACAACAACCTTAAAAACGATCTTCCTAGGTCCACTTTTCTTCAGGTGTTAGCAGTTGATTCGGATCAGAAAAGCACTCCAATTTTATTTCCTTGTTTTTCAAACAGCATTACTGAAATGAAGTGGCTTCCAGATTGTTCGAACGAGTGGAGACATACGACTCCCAGGATGCTCAGATTATGTAGGATTTTTTTAATTAAAAAAAACTGGAACACGTTGCTTGGCTTAAGCCCCAGATTCAGGGTGTGCATTTCCTGTGGGAGGCTGCTGTGGCGCCTTTGCTATTGGAATTGCCAGGACAGAGTGCTTCTCTTTGAATACTGCCTTTCCTGTGTTTGAGGGGACTTACTTGTTCTCCCGACAGCCTGCTCCTCAGCTCGCACTGCTGACCGGAGCCAGGGATTGTGGAGAGCTGTCATTGTTATCCACGGCCACACCAAGTTCTGGAAGGCAGTGGCCACACACCCTGATTCACCCAGGACAACTGCTGTCCAGGTGCTCCAGGCTCTGCTGCAAAACGGTCCCTAAGTCAGAGAGAGACCCATGCGAGTCTCCCAAGTAACTGGAGCTGGAATGGAGAAGCCAAGCCACAGTGATTGAGGATCACTTAATCATTGTCCTGAAGCTTACCGTTTTGATAGCTTGTTGTCACAAATTGTGCTAAGAACATGTCACATGTTGCAGGAGCCCTGGGCCCTGTGAAAGGCTTGAAAACCACCCAGCTTAGAGGTACAGCCCTTAGGCAAGAGAGACTGCTGAGAGGCAAAGTGACGGACATTTGGGATCCGTTTCCAGTTTAAAATGTTACTCTTCCATATGTATTTTTAAGAAAGTAAACACCCACATTTCCCTCTTTCTCTTGCTGTCTCTCAGTGAGACCTTTCTTGACAACCACATCTTAAAAGCCTTCCACCCTCCCCGGGGACCTTGAGCCCTTTTGTTCTTTCTCCTTGTTCTTAGTGTTCCCTGTAATTAATTGTTTTATTCATTGTCTAAGCTCCTCCCCCCAACAAGTCACCAGCTACTTGTGGACAGATTTTTTGTCTTCACCTAGGTGAATTGGTGCATCATAGCTGTTGGTGCATAAATGACACAATTAATTTTAAGAGGTCATTTTAAAAAATTAAAATGATATAAACCAAAGTGAAATGTTTTCAAGTGAAAGCAGCTCACCAAAAAGTATAAAAAACACTGTAAAATAATATTACAGCTGAGCCTTGTTGCAAAATCTTTTTTTCCTGGCTTGGTAAAAAAGCTACGTTGTCAAGAGCAAGGCGGGAAAAGTCTCCTACCACGTAGTCTTAAGACATCATTGCCAGAAATACTGAGTACAACACTATCATAAAGATCATATATACTAGCAAAAGGTTCACTTTGACCTCAATAACCACTAGTGCCCTTTCTAGAAGAGCTAGGGTTTTTAAAGCGCATAATCTAGGATGTGTATTACTAAGAAATTCTTAGCAAAATAGTGCCCTGAGCTGGGTTTCAGAGGACTTTGGAAATTACTCAGTTGTAGACAACAAGTCACAGGTAGGAGGGACCAGTTGCTCTTTGCTGATGCTCCTCCTTCTGAACTGGCCTTTCAAATGCCTTAAGGTCAAGTCCAACAGCAAGAGCTGGCACCAGCAAGTGCTCTCTGTGCTCTGAGCACGTGACATGCCACATGTCACCCCGTGAAGACACCAAGACTCCATTGCAACTTCTGTGTCTGGGCCAAGGGTACCACGTAACTAAAGAACACATTGTTATACATTGTATTCTTTTACATGATGAAATTCTTCAAGTTTTTTGTTTTAGGCAAAATTTAATAGATTTACCTAGACCCCAAACTTTGTATAATTTTCTGATGTGATTTAAAAAATGAAATTTTTTTTTTAACTCAGAAGTTCTCTTTTTGTTTCATCTGTGTTTTAAACTTTACACTTTTGATATTTAAAAGAAATTGGAACACCTGTGTGCCCTCTGTAAGTGCAGTGAGCCCTCGGCTCTTTGTCTCACAGAGTTGGCCCTGGAGGAAAGCATTCCTACCATAGTTTAGTGGTAAGAGTTGGCCCTGCAGGAAAGCATTCCTACCATAGTTTAGTGGTAAGAAAAGCAAAGCCCACAGAGGTTGCATCTTTTACACACTTGCAGAGCTTGAGAGTGGTGGAGTTGGGGTTCTCACTGGTGCTGTCTGCCTCCAGTGCCTCCAGTCTTCACTGTCCTCAGTGAGACTCCAGAGTGTTCAGGGCCTCAGTGCTACACAGCTGAGTCCCCGAGGGAAATTCATCTGAGTGAGTCAGGAGGTCTGAGTGGACCTGAGACATAGCCTGTCTGTTGAATGAGCTCCCAGGTGATGCTGATGGACCACAGACCACACTGTGCTCACCCTCAGCACCAGATGCCTGCTGCTGAGTTTCCAAATATCTCCAGCCTCTCAGTCCTTTTAAGTCACTGGCCACTTTGTACCCTGAGTAACTATGATCATTAATATCTATATTTCCCTAAGTCCCCTTGATTTTTTTCAGCATGACTGTCACATTAATGTTTCATTAAGTTGTGGTTTTTGTTGCATTTTTCATTACCCCATGATAGATGGCGGCTCTTTTCAACCAGGAGAGGAGGAGGGGGAAAAAAAAAAAGAACTCCATAAGTGATTTGAAAATGAGCTGAAGACTGTCTTTTGATCATTATCAAAGACAGTGTAAATAATCAATGAAGTGCAAAAGCCACAAGTCCTTGGTCCCTGATGGTGCTGACGACCTGATGCTGAGCTTCTGCGGCCAGATGAGCAGCAGGCACTAATGAAATCCTCTCTCTGGTGCTGCAGCCTCTGAATGATGAAACGCCACTCACAACCTCACCATTGCTGCGGAAAACCAAGAGCAGCACTTCTCCTGCCAGGGGTCCGAGTTCAACCGTGGAGGAGGCTGCAGCCAGCACCACTGTCGGTGTGCAGGTGGTGGACACAGGTGACCTGCCTTTCATCCCTGGAGCTTCAGGAACAGGAAGGGTGGCCAGTCCAGTGAGCTACCCACACTCACAAGGAGTCCTTGGGCACACTAGCTCCTTCCACGTGTTCCTGGGGTGACTCGGCCTCTGTCACGAAAATCGAGAGGCCACCTGGCACTGCCATTGGCCAGCTCCATCTTCCGCATTCCACAGCTTGCTCTGCCTCAACTGGAGAGTCTACCTGCTCCTTTCCCTTTACAGTGCTGTAGTTGTTTTTGTATGAAAATAAATTAGTTGCATATTTCTATGTCTTTCTTTACCAGAGGTTGTAAACAGGTATCCCTCTTTCTCCTGGACAACAGAAGTAGTGTTTTTGTTGGTTGATTTTGATAAGATGTACCTAAGAGTCACCATTTTAACCATTTTAAATGTACACATCACAATATTAAGGACGCTGGCACAGTTATGGCTGTACAACTATTACCACCATCTCCCTCCAGAGCCTCGTCCATCTTCCCAAAGTGAAACTCTACTCCCATTAAAAAAAACTCTCTCCTCATTTCTCCCTTCTCTGGACACCTGGAAGCCACCATTCTTTTATGTGTCTATGAATTTGACTACTCTCCAAACCTCCTGTAAGTGGAGTCCTTAAGCATCTGACTGGCTCACTTCACTCACCTGGAGATCTTCACAGTTCAGCTATGGTTTGCATGTGCAGGGATTTCTTTCCTTTGTGAGGCTGAATAAACACAACATTGTATGTATTTAACATACTTTTGTTGATCTGCCCTATTCATAGATGCTTGGGTTGTTTAGTGGTTTGTTTGCCAGACTTTAAAACTCAAAAGTTTATGTCCAAAAGTTTGGAATTTTCTGGACGCTCTTAGAAAAAGTGGGAAGGTTTGGCATCTGGCCTGTGTTCTATAGGACCATGGCCATCTGGGCAAAGTGGACGTGTGCATCCTGCCGCTTCTCAAGGCCAGCCTCAGCTGTTGGTCCATGCCTCTGTCACCCAGTTCACTCCTTTCTGTCACTTGCTTGGTGCCTGCCCACACTGGGTTTTGAGATTCCTTCTTAAAACAGCGTTTCTTAAAGAACCTGTTGGGAAGGCCAGATTTTCAAAGAAGATTTTCAATTTATTTTGAAGCTATCCTTTTGGACAATAGGATGAAAATGAATTACTAGAAAAATTGCCATACACTGGAGGGGCACAGCGATGCCATGACTGGCAGAGTTTATCAATGCTTGGCCTCAGTCTTTGCCATGACCTCCTGGTGAGCAGCTCATGGAGAGTCACAGGCCGGAGCATCCATGGTGGTGCAGGCAGAGGCAGGACAGCTCTCAGCAGTGGGTGCTGAGCAGCATGTGTATCAGAGCTCCTGGAGGGCTTGTTAAATGCAGATTGCCAGGCCCCACTCCTAGAACTTTGGATTCAGAGTTTTGGGGTGAGGTCTGAAATTTGCACTCCCAATAAGTTCCCCGGTGATGCTGATGCTGCTGGTCCAGCTGCCTCCCTTGGGGAACCACTGTTGCAGAGCCGAGTCTTTCCACAGCTGCTTTCCTGTTCCCTGAGGATGGCTGGCTCATCAGGTCTCAGCAGATGTGCAGTTGTGTTGAACTTGAGAATGAGACAGTCTGTTCACTTTGCCCTCAACAATGACTTTTCCAAGGAGCCGAGTGAGTGTCCTTGGTGGAGGAGACACTGATGAGGCTGTGTGGCCTTGTCCTGTCCCCTCTGCATTAGCTGTCATTGCCTTTCATGCCTAAACTTGCTGAGAGCACTGCTTTGGGTTGAGATGACCTGCAGATCAACTGAATTCATACACCTGGTTCTTAAATCTCACAAAGCCCAGGCACTCCTGGAAATTTCTCTGAGAGGTGAGGTCATGCATGGAAAAGCTTCAGACACTTTAAAAATTGTGACCTGTTGAATATCAGAGGGATACTTGTTGACCCTTCGGAAAGCATTTTCCTAGGGGAGAAAGAGAAAGCATAACAAGAGAGCTTAAGGAGAAACTGTCTTTCTCTGTTTCTCTTGTATGCGAGTACAGGAATGTCCTCTGTGGGTCCCTCAGCAGACTTCTCTGGTGGCCACAACCTGTCTTGGTTCTACTGGATGACATCTGATGGCCAGCAGCTCTCAGAAATCCTGGAGGCGGGCATTCTCCCTCTCACAATGGCACCAGGTTCGCACAGGTGTGGGGTGTGGAAGGCCATTTGAGGACTGGGTCACGTGAGAATCCTCTGGGCTCTGTGTACCTGAACATTTGCTGAGACCCTCTGATGAGCCAGCCACCCTCAGGGGACAGGAAAGCAGCTGTGGAAAGACTGGCTCTGCTACAGTGGTTCCCGAAGGGAGGTGGCTGGACCAGCAGCATCAGCATCACCGGGGAACTTACTAGAAGTGCCACTTTCAGTCTTCACCCCAGAAAAATTCTAGGAGTAGAAAGCATCTGCAAGTGACCGCTCCAGGGCAGAAGAGTCCTGTGGCTTTGTCGCCAGGGTGTTCAACATTGAGATGCTGGAGGTATGGACAGCTGGTTCTGTTCCAGGAAGAAGCACTTTCCTGGACAGGTGGGGTTGTGCTCAGCCCGGGGAGGGGTGGCTTGGCACTGTGTCTCCATGCGTCCACGCCCGCCCTCCGTAAATTCATGTAGATTCTTCGCTCTTAGAATTCCCAACTGACTTGTGATAGGAATTGTGTTTCTAGGATAGATTTTGATTTGTCTTTTGATGCAACATTTTAATTTAAAAAATGTGTGTGTATTTCCTTCCATAAGATACAAACTCATTCGTGATCCAGCAAACTAGGTCACTGTGGGTAAAAACTCTGGAGTGGTTACCATCAGGGAGCAGGTTGGCCGAGAGTCCCCTCACAAAAATGACAGCTTTTATACAGTCGCTGTCCATGCCATTGACAAAGATGTGTGTTTACCCCAAACTGGGGAGAGAGCCTTGTTTTTCCTTCCTGAGGGAGAGGTTTTCAGTCCAACCGAGAAAATTATGAAATAAGCCTTGTTATCACTTTGCATCCAGGCCAGCGGTTATTTTTGATAATAATTCTCCATATGGCAAACCAGGGACCAATATCACTAAAAGAGGGACAATATTCATTCAGGAGAGACCGTTAACCAGCGAGGAAACTGCAATCAAACCCACATTCTTCATCTTTTCGTGAGATAACACTGCAGCTCTTTGTCACAGCCAACGATGTGTGATAAATATTTAGCACAGCTTCCCGTACTTGGAATGGCAAATAGTCTCAGGCAAATGTGACTGTATGGAACGCACTTGTCATAAACCTGAATAGGTGGTTTTATGAACGTGTTTTAGCACATTTCTCTACGATCTCCCAAGGCTGAATTTTTAAATGCATCAAAACATAAAGTTAAATAAGAAACAATTTTCAAATGTCTTCAAGCATAGAATTTAAAAGAGTCTGTGGACTAAACTGAGGCTCCAGGTGACATGTGCCTACCTGTCCCACTTGGGTAATTAACCTGAGGAATACTGGTATGAAGACAGGACACCCGCCCCTCCTCAGGGTTCAGAGAGAGAAGGAAGCAGGTCGGTATTCTGGGGTCCCATGACTCTGCTATGGACGGCTTCATGATGGCATTTGTTTTTATAAATTTTTATGGATGACATTTATTTTTAATTAGGAAAAATTATTTTTAGATAATTGTAGCTTCACATGCAGTGTTAGGAAACAATATAGTGGGTCCCTTGTACCCTCGGCCCCTGGTAGAGCACCTTGCAAAGCTCTAGTACGTACCAGTGATATCCATGGGCATATAGCCATGAGCAGGGCATTGCCCTCCCATAGCGACCCTCCTGCTCCCCTCTGCAGTCACCCCCTTGACACTGGGCACCATTGACAGTAGCTTGTTTAGTGATTTCACATTCCACTTTGTTGAAAAGGGATTCGAGAAGTTTTGTTAAACTTCATATAGCCCGAGTTCCCTAAGAGTAAAAATGCAGACCAAGTGTCGTCCTGTGCAGCCAGTGATTTTGAGAGAAAAATTATTTTAATATTTTTGTGGACTGATTCTTTCTTGAGAGAATGAGAGTGTTCCTGCACCAGCGGTCGGTGAGCGTGAGGAACGCTCCTTTAACCAGGAGCTCCTCCTGCGACTCCCTCCCCTTCCAAGGCCTCCTGCCAAAGACCTGTCCAGCGACTCTGACTGGACTCCTGTCTGACATCAATGACATCGTGCCAACTCTCTAGCCCCGTTCTTACTACAGGGAGGTCTGGGAGTCTGCAGTGACTGATCCCCTCCTCCTGGAGGGGAGGATCAGCACCTGGAGCCCTACTGGGACCACTTACCTTGGAATGGGACATTGTCTGGGGAAGTGCAGAGGATAGGGGAAGCGGGGGGATCAGGGTGTTTGGATGGGTGGCGTGAGGGCTGAGAGTGACAGGCACGGTGCCCACAGACCAAGGCCAGGCCCGCGTGCTGTCTGCCGCCCCGGCCGAGCCTCCTGCCCACGCCAGGTCTGCTTCCGCCTCTGCCCCCTGGCTCTGGCTAGGCTGTCTTCAGGGTGGCAGCGGGTGTCTGTGCTGGCACCTGGCAAGGAGCTCCAGGGTGTGTGTGGCTGCTTGGCTTGGCCATGGGTGCCGTGGTCACCAGGGGCAGTGAGGAGGGCAGACGGGCGCTGACTGGGCTGAGCCACTCCTGGGCCTCCTGGGATCTGGGCTTAGCCTACCCGGTCCACACAGGCTCAGAGGTCAGGAAGCTCGGGCTCCCACAAAGGAAAATCAGGGTGCTGCGACCAGAGGAGGAGCAGATGTGGCTCAGGTGAAGGCCACAGGCAGCCATGTCAGCTTTCTCCTTTCTGCTTCTGCCAGAGGGTCCGTAGAAGGCAGCGTACTTTTGGTGGGATTACTGGTCATAGTTCCTGGACCTGTGACCTTCGCTTCCCCTGGAGTTTCTCCTTGAGTGAAGCACTCACCTTGCCCCCAGAGCTCTGGGCTTTGCCCCCGGTTTCTGGGAGGGAACTTCTAAGCCCCTGGAAGGGCGTGGCTGATGGAAGGACTTCGTCATGCTCTTCCCTCTCCTCATTCTACCTGCAACCTTTCCCTTAGCCAATGCTGACCGGCACACGCTGACCCCTGAGTGCTGGGGTCCTTCTGGAGAAGTCAACCAAGGGTGATCTTGGGGATACTTGAACTTGCAGTTGGTGTCAGAAGTGAGGGTGGGGCTGGCGACCCTTCCCTCTCACTTTGCAGCTGGCCACTTCCACAGAGGCGCAGCCGTGAGGCACTGAGGAAGTCCCTGTCAGGCGGGTGAATGCTGAGTGAGACAGCACCTGCAGAATCCCAGCTGACACCTCCTGCCTGTGGGGATGTGTCCCCGTCCTGTGGATTCCCATGCCTGGAGCTCTAGGAGGCAGGACACGGGCTCCTGGTGGGGCCCTGTCCTCTGTCTGTGCAGCATTTGCGGCTCTGGCAGGTCAGCAGTCTGGGGGTGTCATGGGTGCAGGGCTTTTCTCCCCTGGCTGTAAGCCAGGCGGAGTCCGCAGGGGTGGGAGGCAGTGACAGCGGGATTGGAGGGATGCCCTTGAGTGGACCTCTGAGTCCGCTCAGGTCAAAGGTGGTGCACTGTTGGTTGGCTGGCAAAAGCAGCTTTCTCAAAAGCAGGCTGCAGGGCCAGCACTGGAACCAGAGAGGCACGGAGTCCACGGTGGTCCATTTGTGATGGCCACGGGGGCAAGTTATCCCTGCCCAACAGCGAGAGCAAAGCCACAGCCCAGGGTGACACGGCTTGTTTTGTGGCAGTGATGTCAGTACACGTGGACGTGCGGCACGTGCTCTCACCATTTGTGTCCCCTCTTCTGTCTTGGCTCTGATTTGTGTTTGAATAGCTAATGGGGGGGGAGATCCTGGAAAAGTTGTCCCACCCAACCAAAGGGGTTGATATTTTCTTTAGTGGTTCTCAATTTTCCCCCCAGGGGGTACCAGCCCATGCCTGGGGACAGTTTTGATTGTCACAGTGAGGGTGATGCAGGTCCAGTGCACTGAGTGAGGCTGCTGCTGGATGGAGGTAGAGAGCTGCCCGTGGGCTGTGTGTGGACTGTCACGCATCACAGCCTATTGAATAGGAGAATCTGGTGTCTGGGAATGAGCAGTGGACATTTCCTCTGCCTGACTGCCCTGACTCATTGTGAGCCCTATTTAAGCCCTTAGGGGGACATGACTGTGGCTGGTGGTGGTTCTCCGAGTAGAAAGCACCATGCTTGTTGGTAAACCAGTGTGAACAGTCTCTTGGCCATGGCCAGGGTAGACAGGTAGAACCCACTGATTCTTCCTCCTCCACGGGGAGGCTGGGAAGGGAGCCCCGGGTCCTGCAGGGAGCAGCTGGCTCTACACCTGCCTTTGCCTCTCACTCATTTCACCCAGCTGAGGAAGCCACCTGGTCCCACACCCTCGTCCTCTCTGCTCTGGGATGATGGAGTCCACAGGTAGGTCATGGATCAAAGAGGACAGTGTCTATGAAAGTGCCCAACAGCCTGACCCAGGCAGAGCCGCAGGCCAGCGACTGCTGTTTCTGAAATGGATCCGCCTTGACTTGGTCATCCCTGCAGCAGCCCTGGGTTGGGTGAGACGGGCAAAAAGGGGATGGCACCGTCTTCACCCAGAACTGGGGGCTGATCCAACAGATGAAAGCAGGGGACACACCAAAGGGGGCACCACCTGTGGCTGTCACTCGTTATTTTTCCTGGATCAAGTGAGGTGTTTGAGGGGGAACATAATCTAACTTTGTTAGAAGACAGATATTCTAAGAAATGTTTGCTGGAGGAAGATGCTGGTGGCTGAGCAAGAATCCCAGGATTCCAGGAGCAGCCACAGCCATGCTGTGGTGTCTGTGCCTGTGTGCCCAAACAGGCTTCTGTGACCCTCCTCCTGGGGTGGGGCTGGGGAAGCAGGTGGTGCGGTCCCCCTCTCTAGAAGGCTGAATCCCTGGAAGGGATCTCATACTCCAAGCATGAGAGCAGCGCTAACTACTGACTTGTCTGCATGGCCTCAAGAGGGAGATGCTCTTGGTGGACATGTCCTTGAGTAAGAGAAGCCCTCGCCTTAAGCGAGTCCTCTGGCTCCAAGGCTCACGTGGAGGACAGCAGCCTCCTCCTTGGGATATAGAACTAAAGCTGCTGAGCTTGGAGGAGGCCAGCAGGAAAGCTGAGCTCCCCAAGCACGGGCTCGTGCTGCAGCCGAGATGGAAACGCTGTGGGGTGTCCTGGGGACCTTTCTTGTTGGTGGCTTTGTGGTTGTCACTCCTGGAGCAGAGTAGATAACAGGGGCCTTGGTCATTGTGGAGCTGAGCCCAGGAGTGGGAGGAGGCCTGGTGACAAGATGGCACTAGCCAAGGACCAGCTGTGCCAGAGGGACAAGAGAGCCTGATGCAGGACTAGGGGCTTCTGTTCTCTTCTGGGCCAGAACATCCTCCCCTGGTTTCCCACCCACAGCTTGACCCCTTCTCCACTCTTTCGGGCCCTGCATCTTTAGAGCCCCGAGAACTGGGTTGCAACAAACCCGGGGTCAGGCTCAAGTCTGTGACACATGGATGACATCATCCAGCTGATTCTGGGTTTCATATAAAAAGTGAGGCGAACAATGCTCTCTCGCTTCTTTCTCTCTCTCTCTAGTATTTTGGACAATTTGATGAGATTACACACGCAAGGTCCTTAGCGTAGGAGGGCACGGATCGCCAGGCCGCAAATGGTGGCATTGGTAGCAGTAACTGCCAGTCATGTCCTGGCAGCCATCTCCAGGTGTGCACAGTGGCCACACCGGGCTGCACACTCCCCACACCAGGGGCGTGGTGCGCTCTGGGGGGGATGTCACCTAGGGTGCCATCAGGGGCTCCATGCTTGCTGTCCAGTTCTGCTGCTGAGCTTCAGGGATGGCTTCTGACACAGCTGGCCGGGGGATTGCACAGGTACCTTCTCCAGATAGGGGGACACTGGGGACCCCTGAGCGGGTGGGAACCCCACACCATCCATGGGCATAATCAGCCATGATACTTGTCGAAAGGGGCAAAAGTGAGACTAATGCAGAGTCCTGTGTGGCAGTGGGGACCCTGGGTGGCCGTGGCCATGGGCCTCGGGGGACGATGAGCCTAGGGCTCTGGGGTTCTGAAACGGGAGTCTTCTACTGTCACTCTACACCAGACTCTGGGCCGAGGGTGACTCACCCCCCAGCCAGCAATTACTAAAGGCAGACAAATAGGTTCCTCCCCAGAGAGTCGCTGGGTCTACGGGGTGAACGCCTTTGTCACAGCCTATGCTCTTCTCTGGGATGACGGCAGTGTGGCGTGTTTGGGGGAGATGGATTTTATTGCTGCCATCTGTAATTCTAGCCTCTGTTGTATCTTCCCCGTGTTTCATGGACAGGCTCAGCCATGGAGGATCAGATGCCAGCTCTGCCCATCAGCCCAGCTGTGGGCAGTACAAGACTGGGTGTTAAGGTGTGGATCCTGCCGCTGATTTACTTCTTGGTTTTAAAAAGAGAACAGGTTTCACGTCAGGGACACCCTGGACGCCCCTCCTACTGCCCACCTGGTGGGGTCCTTCTGCCAGTCCCCCCATGTGCAGCCTCCAGGCTCCCTCAGCTCATACGCCTTCACCTGGCTGTGAGGGGCTCTTCCTGCGCCCGACGACTCAGTGCTTCCAACCTGCACTCGGTCATGCTGCTCCTGGTGACTCGCCATATGTGCTCGCCACTTGTGCTTTGGCTGAATGGACTTACACCCAAGTTAAGTACCTTTATTTTAAACAGGAAATTTTATATCTTGATTGTAAGTGAAAAACCGGTTTTGCTGGTGTAAAGAGCAGGCAAGTGTGAAAAGAGACCGGGGAGAAAGAGCCCACGGTAGCTGTGGCTAGATGATGCTGCCTGCCCAGGGCCCAGGACGTCCCTGTGGGAAGGGGAAGGCGCACAGGTGCACTGGCACCTGTGGGCGGGGCCTTTCCTCCTGGACATCAGGATATGGAAAACGCATTAGAAAGGGAATCTCTCTCTCTCCACGCAGCTCTATGTTGTTTAAAACTATTTCCTGTGCAAATAAAAGCAAATAGATTTATAAACAGGAAGCTGAGAGGGAGGGAAACTGGAAATTCACTGTTGGAGCTAATGGAGCTTGCAAGGTAAAAGAGAGGAGATGGAGACTAAAATGGAACGCTTTCCCTATATGGAGATTCTAACAGTTGTCATTTGTCATTTTGTAAAAATTTTTTTATCTTGGTTAGGCCATAGAGTGACCGGATACGTGGTCATACATTATTCTGGATATGCATGTGAGGTTTCTCAAAAGGCCAGTTACACTTAACACACACACACCAACTGCGGTTTCCAACTGGCTTTCCTTTCTCTGAACTGTCCTCACTGTGGAACAGAAAGTGGACCCAGGCTGCCTTAGGTTAGGGGCAGGGGCCAGGCCCTATGTTCATCGGCTCACTCACACCTCTCCTGTCTTTCCCCATATGTACCCAGGTGTCCTGCAGGCAGGGCCAGGCCTTCCCTCTCCTTCCTCCTTCCTTCCTGGTCTGGAAGGTTCTAGAGCCCTGAGGCATTGCCCTGGTGAGCACTGGGTGTATACCATGCATGCACAGGCCTGCTGGAATTTCACCTGAACCTCTGGCGGAAGGAGGACCCATCTTACTTTCCTGTTCTACAAGGGAGAGAGCAGGCCTCTAGTGTGTCTCTGGGTTCCCTTTCTGTCTGCCCAGGTTGCCCACACTGTGCTCCTGCTGCTCTCGGGCTCTCGGCCTTTCCTTTCCCACTGGCTCCTCCCTCCCTATCCCCTGGCCTGGGAGGATGTGAGCAGGGAGAGGCGTGTGGGTCACCAGGCCAACTGGTTTTCTCATGGGGGAATTGGCATGTCCCCCTAGGAGCTCAAAGGAGTGCTGCCGCTGACCACAAGCTGTCAGCCAAGTGCCCTCTGCCCCAGGGATGCTGCTGACTTAGAGTAGGCTGCTCCCTGACCAGTAACAGACTCCCTTCCAGAAGATTCTGTGATACTGTAGAAGGAACACGCACTCAATGAAAATATGAGAAATGAGACTTTCTCTATAGGCTCGGGATCTGTTCCACCATCTTTCCATCGGTCTAACTAGCTATTATTATTCTTTGTGGTGGCTGTTGTTGAAGAGTTGATGTTTGATAGTCTTGATCAAAAATGACACCTTTTGGAATACCCCCAAACAGGCATTTTCTTGTGTCCATCTAAAAGGACCGGAGTCACCTATAAGGTTAAGAGCACATGACTTTGGCCCTGACCAATTCCCACCCCGTGATCACATACTTTCTACCAATTGGAGCTGGGCTTCTCTCTGTCTCTATATAATCCACATACACACTCTAGAACTCCTGCTTTGCTTTGCAAATAATTTTAGACTCACAAGAAGTTTCAGAAACAGCAAGGAGAGCTTCTGTGGAACCTGCCCGATTCCTGAGATAACACCCTGTGTCACTAATCCATCAGATCAAAGCCAGAAATGGATTTGGCATAGTACTGTCAATGTGGGTCTCAAGTGCAGGTCTCATTTGGACCTCACCAGTTGTGCTACCAATATTTGACCCAAACTGTTTAGAATTGAGGGACCAATAACCAAACCAAGAGCCAACCGTGCTGTAAAGGAGAGCCGATTGTCTAGAGAGTAAGGAGAAGCTGGAAGGAACAACTTTCAGCTTGGCTTCTCTCAGCCCACAGGCAACAAGGGAATCCTTACTCCTTTTATGAGAAAGGGGGACTTTAGTTAAGGAGGAGGACTAGCCATGACTCCATGGAGAGGGGGCTGTGTCTGTCATGGAGATGAGGGGTCACTGTCTTTTGATCCTCTGGGGATTGTTCCAATGGAGTTCAGAAGTGACCAGACAGAGCGCACAGGTGGGTGGGAATTCTGTCAGGGCCATATATCACAACCGGGGCTGTGAGTCTGGGACATCCACAGTTTCACTGGCATCTTCTGTGGCTGAGACAGGTTTTGCCTGTCCGGCTTTACAGAAGCCACGGAGGTCCTGGAGGTCTGCACAGATGTCCAGGTGGCTGTCTAGTCAGGACAGAGCCCTGGTGAGCAAGGGTTATTTTCCTGGGTTTGAGAGAGCATTTGCCCAGTGAGAGTTTAACTAGCTAGTATTTTGATGAAGGCTTGCTTTTCTGACATACAGCTAAAAGATTTTCAGGGTCTAAAGAGCCATGGTAGAAAAGCTTCTAAATCAGAATGTGTGATTTCCATAATTATATCTTTGTTCAAGCCAGACCAAAGGAGCTTGCTGTCCTTTGCACAAAGATGGTGCCACGAATCCACCAGTGAGGGGTTCTTGAGTGGACAGCTGTATCCCTACAGTCCTGGCAGGGCCGACTTCCCTGCACAGACCTGTGCCGTGGCTCGGGGCCCTATGCTCAGAAGGGCCCGTGCTTGGTTCAATTCTCTGCTGTCACCATCTTGACATCCTAATTTCTGAACAAGGGCCCCACGTTTCCTTTTGCACGAGGCTCTGCATGTTCTGTAGCCAGTGCTGCATCTTGGGTGGCCCCGGAACAAAGGAGCCCTTCTGGGTGTGTATGGATCCAAGACAGAGTCTACTGTTCTGCATCTCCCCAGAGCAGCTCCGGAACCTGTCCGCAGACTTCCCTGGTGATTCTGCTCTCAGAACCATCACATGCACTGTGGCTGCAGGAGCTTCCAGTTATGTGTTTGCCTCCTTTGGTGATTTGCATGAACTAACAAACCTCATCCTTCCTAACTAAAGGGCCATGCTGCGGTCTGGGAGCCTGGAGGACGAGTGAAGAACAAGCACTTTGCTCCTGAACATGCCGCGTGCCTGACCTGCCGAGGCTCACACCGTGCCTTAGTGCTGAGGCTGGTAGCTGCGGAAAGCCCTGAGCACTGGGAACCGGAGGGAAGAGTGGAAGAGAGCGTGCCACAGTAGAGCCCTAGTCCACGCCATGCCTCTGTACGCTGGTTCCCGGGACAGAGGCTGGGGGAGCACGGCACAGATGAGGATCTCCAGGGAATCAAACTTTTAAAAAAATGTACAATTTATTTAAAATTTTTTTATTTGTTCTTTTTTTAAAATTTTTATTTATTGTTTTAGTTGTAGGTGGAAAGAATACCTTTATTTTATTTTTTTATGTGGTGCTGAGGATCGAACCCAGTGCCTCATGCGTGCTAGGTGAGCACGCTACCACTGCACCACAATCCCAGCCCTTTTTTATTTGTTCTAATTAGTTACAAATGATGGTAGAATGCATTTTGACACATCTCACATAGATGGAATCAAACTTTTCCAAGTCAAACGTGTAGGAAGGCCCTTAATGAGGCTACTGGATGTGCTCCAGTTCCTTCTTTCCCTGGAAGGTCTTTCAGCCCAGGCATCGGGAGGATTAGTGGTGGAACTTTCAGGGCCTCCCACCTCCCACCCCGACCTGACTGTCGCCCTCGACCTGACTCTTCTCCTCAGAGAAGCTGCTGTGTTGAGTCGGCCCCTCCACTGGTCCTGCTGAGGCCACGACAAGGTCCTCAGTGTTGTTAAGACCACTGATTCTGGGGGGCATGACAATGGTCCTCGGTGGTGTTAGAATTCTCCTTTTCCTCACAGGCTTTCCTGGGTCGCACAGTGCCCATATGCCCCCTGGTACTATGGGGAGGAAGGACAGTGGAGACAGGTCATCAGGTAGATGGTCCCCTGGTCCTGAGCACTCACTGGCCATTCCACTGGCCAGCTCTGCCGCTCCTAAGTGCCTGCATTAGCCGACTCAGGCTGCCGCAACAAAACCTGCAGGCGTTACGGCTTCTACAGCAGGCGCTTACTGCCTCACACTCTGGAGGCTGGAGGTCTGAGATCGGGTGCCAGCATGGTTGGTCTGGTGAGCACTCTCTTCCTGGTCTGCAGATGGCCACCTTCCTGCTGTGTGCTTGTGTGACCTGGAGGGAGAGCTCAAGCTCCATGCTGTCTTATTAGGGCTCCATCACGAGGGCCACCTCCTACCCTCATCCAAACCTAGTCACCCCATCGCCAAATACCATCACCGTGATGTTGGGCTTTGACATCTGAATTTAGGGGGGACACAATCCTGTCCTTGGCAGTCGGTTTCATGGGAACCCTCCTTTCAGGGGTGCTTTGCAAAACCCAACTTAAGGAGAACGATGGGTCTTTTTCTGTGAAATTGTGAAAGATGTGGCTTGGCCCTGCTGGGGGGCCGCTGGGCGAGGCCCTGAGGTCAGATGTGTGCTGGAAGGCTTTTCCACAGGGCTGCCATGTGTCCTGGGGTCAGGAAGCGCCTTTGGAGTTGGGAAACCGTGACTGGATTGACATTGAAGGGGCGGAGTGGGTTCACCTGCTTGTGCCACGGAGGCCCTGTGCGTTCTGCCTGGGCGGGGGTGCTCTAAGAAGCTGCTGTGTCTGGAGAAGTTGGAACTCGGACTGTGGCTCGGGAAGCACAAAGGGGATACAGCAGTGGGACGGTCTGCAGCCAGACTTAGATCACTTGTAAATATGCATAATACTTCATTCCAGATATTTTGAGTGCTTGGAAGATATGAGCTCCCAGAGCTCACAGGGACCCCAGGGATAAAGAGATTTGGTGATGTGTCCCAGGTCACAGCCACAAAAAGTGGGAGATTCAGCATTCAAACACAAGCAGTCAAATTCCATGGTCTGGGCAACTGGGAGCTCCTTAAAATGCATAAACCATGCAGACTCTGCTCTAGTGGGTCTAGGGCTCACTGGAGCCTCTGCCTTGAGGTCCTGGAATGCTTTTTGTGAAACCTGGTGATGAGGAGGGATCCCCTGCTCTGGCTGACAGAGTGGACAAGAGATGAGACTGCAGGCACCACAGCCCCAGGGAGGGAGTCCAGAGCTCGCCACTGCCAGGGCCCCCCAGCAGGTTCCTGTCACAGGCCCCAGGGTGAGAGCTACAGCTCTGTGCCTCAGGGCAGCTCCAAGGCTGCTGTAGACTGGGCCTCCCCAGGCTCCTGCCTCTGAGTCCTGCAGAGTGAAAGATGCCCGGTGGTTGCTGGACAGAAAACAAACCAAATGAGCCAGGCTCCTCTGGGAGGAGACCATGCACTCTGAGCCAGGCCCCTGGACATTTCCTCAGGCCCCGATTCCTGGGAGGTGCCGCTCTCTGAGCAGACTAACTTCCCAAGGGCAGGGCGGTGCCTTTCCTGGTGCCTGACATGGTCACTCAAGAATGAAAAAATTAAAGAACTCCTCTTCACTTCAGCCTGAGGGGACAGATGGATCCCAGAACCAAGAACCAGAGTAATTCCTCCCTAGTGGAGCGATGAGGGGCGGAGCCAGGGCTGGGGCACTGGAGGCGACTCCAGCCCCACCCTCCTGACCATGAGCAATGTCAGGGAAGCCTCTCTACCTGCCTGAGCCCCAGCTTACCATCTACAGGGGAGGGGGCAACAGGTCTACAGACGAGATCATGTCACGGCATAAATGTACATGCGATCATGACCTCTGGCCTTCACATCTTCACATATGGGCACAAACAAGTGGCCCATGCTAAGCAGGCCTCAGGTTGGGGAAGGCTGTGCTCCAGAGAGGAGCACTCCTCCCTCTGCCAGGAGGCAGGCAGAGTTATTCCAGAGCAAGCTCGAGCTCTGAGCTTGGTGGTATGAGAAGATGAAAAAAAAAAAAACGAGAAGGCCCAGCTCTTTCCCTGGTGAGCCTTCTAACTTAGTTGGTGGTTTATGATGAATTATTGATCTTATGGAGCTCCAAAATTGCTGAATCAGGGTGCAGAAACCTGCTGCTCTGCCGCCAGCCTTGGGGGTTTTGAAGTTGAATCCTCAAGGCACAAACCCCACTGCAGACCCTGTTTTGCTCTGCACTCCCTGGGTCTGCCATTAATTATCTATTTGGCTTCACAGAAAGGACGTGACAGGACTCCCAACACCTAGGCCAGCCTTGTATGCCTGCTTGTTAACTGGCAAGAGCTTTTTTCCCTGCCTGCCACTGTGTCCTGCGCTAGAGAGCCTTGTAGTGACAGACTGTAGGGGACAGCCTTCCCAGCTTACCTGTGGCTCCAAACCCCATGCACCGGTGGGCACAGGGCCAGGAGGGCTGTTCTGCTCAGTGGAGGGCCTGGGAAGGGCTCCTTCTGTGGGCCAGAAGAAGCTGGAGACAACTGCCCGCCAGGGCCTGGGGAGGACGTGGCTGAGCGCTCAGGAGCTGAACGGTACCCTCAGCAGGGGACTCTCATGGAGTCCTTGGGGACCCTCAGCTCCTGCCATCAAGGCCTCCCCACTTCCCACCTTGGGCTCCGAGCCCTTGGGTCCTGTCTATCCTCATGTTATACATGAAATAAACTTCTCGGGGATCCCTGCGAGCTAGTGACAGGTTAGAAAGCCGTGCTAAGCCCTTTCCCACCAAGGCTCAGATGCCAGAGAGCACTCTGCTGGAGGCGTCAGAAGGCGGGCGGGCTGAAGCTCTACTTCCTCCCCTCCATCTGCCCCTCCATCTCTCTGTCCGTCCACCTCCCACCCATCGCTTTATCCATCCATGCAACCACCTTTCCTCTGTCCCTCCTTTTTTCCTCCCTCTGTCATTCATTCATTCTCCATCTGTCTAGTGATCCACCCATTCTACAGACATCCACAGAGTCATTCAGGTAAGAAGAAGCTGGAAAGCCTTTACAGGGAGACGGCGGGGCTCTGAGCAATGATTCAGAGCTGGCAGATGAGGTTGGTGGCAGGGGCAGTCATTCATAGACAAGGGAAGAGCAGGTGCAGAGGCCAGGAGGAGAGGAAGCTGGTGACTCAGCCCTGCTGGAGGCCGCAGACCCGAGCGGCGGGCCTGTGAGGGGACCCAGAGATACTTGGTAGGTGGGCAGCTACTTGGGTTTGAATGTCTTTGGGGTTTGGAGGACAAGAACTGCTACTGGAGGTTTTAGGCCGAGAGATGTATGCTCAGATCCAAGGCCTAGAAAACGTCTAGGTGCTTGCACAGCATGAACCAGAAGCAGGGGCGTGGGAGGAGGCCGAGAGGTGGGGAGGAGTGGGATGCAGGGAGGAGTCAGCCACCCGCTTCAGAGCGGCCTGCAGAGAGCCCTGTGCTTCCCGCTCAGCGCTCAGCGCAGTTGGGTGAGGGTATTCAGCAGGGGCCTTCCAACGGGGTGCAGCACCCAGGCTCTCTGAAGGAGGACAGGAAAGAGAGAGCAGAGAGGAAGATCCTACAGACCATGTAAACGTCCCTGAACGTGCCTTTCATTGCCCAGGTCTGAGAGGCAGGAAGTGAGTTCTCCCAGGGGACCAGCTGCACTTCTGCAAACTTCAGGTGCCTGATTTTGCCTCCCCAGTCCTGTGGGCTGTGTGGGAGCCCAGTGAAGAAGAGCTGAGGTCAAGGTGCAGGCAAGAGGGCTAGCGGCCCAAGCAGGAGACAGCAAGGCAGAGAGGAGAGGCTTTGCCCAGATGAGGGGCAGGGCCGGGGTGGTGGGGAGCCCTGACGAATGCACCAGAGTGGGAGCGGTGAAGACCCCTGGAGGCTCCTGTCCTCTACCTAGGGCGGCCAGCACCATCACTGTCACATTCCCTCCCAGCAGTCAGCGAAGGTGGTGTCTTTCCCCTAGCTGGCTAGAAACCCCTGATGGCCTGGACCAGGGCCTGCTTGCCGTGGACACTGCACGAGGTGTCCTCAGCTCCAACCTAGGGAAACCAACTCTGCCGGCTGGTGGCACTCACCTCCTCTTTCCGTGGCTTTCCCCAGAAGCTCTATGGTGTGCATGTGCTGGATGGGGACACTGGCCACCTGCCGCACATCTGCAGCAAGGAGAGCAACCTGAGCGGCAGGAAGCCTCAGCCTCTTACCTCTCACCTCAGGGCTGCAGCTGCCCCTGGACACACTGGACGTTGGGGTCTCAGGCTTGTCTATTTGAAGCAATGACCTGGGTCAGGGGCTCCTTCCTACCAGAAGGCACGATCGGGAGACCTGCAGAGATTCATGGAGGAGCTGCCTCTCTAGGCTTCCCGCCTCTGCTCCTCGTCTCCAGTCACCTCCTAGACCAGGATGAGCGAGAACTATGGATCCAGGTTAAATGCCTTGATGTTCTCAGACCAGCCATCTTGAACCAGAGCAGAACAGAGTGTTATGCTTTTTGTAAGTTTGATTTGTCACATTTTCTAGAGAAACCGACTTTAATCACATTATCCTTTACTTCCCCTGACAACCCGGCTCCCAGGGTAAATGGAAAATGCAGCCCATAGATTCCAGAGCTGTTTGGCAACAGCAGGTAATACTGGCGAGAGATGAAAATAGGGTTTTAAGAGATTATTTATATTTCTATAATTATGATTCTGCTCCAATTTAAGTGGAAAAAAAGGTAAATTGGCAAATGTTTTCCAGAACATTTGTAATCAGTATTTTTTGTCATTTTGAGAAGATAAACATCATTCCCTTTTCACTTTGATTAACTAGATAAAATATGTTATCTTGAAAGAATTAATTATGCTTAAAACTTTATAAGCAGTACATGCTTTGAAAAACTGAAGGACTGATATAATTTACCTTGCATGTATCATGTGAACAAAAAAATTAGGAAGTTTTGAAAGAGGAATTTCTGATATGATTTAAGCAAAAGCACAGTCTGCCATTGGTCCTTACCTGTCCCCTTACTGTTGGTGCCAGCTGTGGGGGAGGGGAAGGTTTCCTTTAAACATCTTTTAAACATTAATATAGGAGGACCTGTGCCCTCTCAGCTTTCTTATCTGAGTGACACATAAGAGACTGACTAAGCAAAGTTCAAAATGCTAGCAGGACATTTTATTATATTAGATTTCTAAAAGTCTGTAGCCAATTTCTAAAAAAATCCTATACTCATTGAGCAAATTTTGTGAAGTCCTCTCGGATACCTTAGAAAAAATTAAAAGAAATGCATTTGCTGTTGAATTAGTGAGATATTGTGTTAAACAGTAATAGTACATACGCTATCAACCATGTTCTATTAGACCACAGTAGAGCTTTCCCCTTCTTTGTGAAGAAACTCTGCAAATATTTACTTGGAAGAGATCTTAGCAGTTGTACACAGCGCTTGGTTCTTTCTCTGGTGCTCTGGATGATTATAAAGGAAGGGAAACCGTCTCCAAGGCCTCAGTGCACCTGAGCCTGATGTAGGAATGTGTCCAACAGTGGCGCCCATTAGGGGTGACTCAGAGGAGAGTCGAGGATATTTTCTGGGTAATTTGGGATAACAGCATATTTTTAGAAAAATATACTTTTGAGCCTTAATTGTTGGCAGGGGTTAGTAAGTAGTTATTAGACCTTCCTGACTCTAAGCCAAGGGTCAGAAACTACCACCTGGGCAAGACTAGCCCACCATCTGTTCTTGTAAATAAAGTTTTATTGGCACCCAGCCACTCGTTTCCTTCAGTTTCCTCTACGGCTGCCTTGGGCTCCAGCAGCAGAGTTCGGCAGTGGCAGTGGAGACTACATGACCCCCGAGGCCCAATATACAGTGTTTACTTCCTGGCCCTTTACGGTGAAGTGTGCCGGCCTTCCCTAAGTCAGTCTTCCTGGACCCACACCGTGGGAAACATATTGAGTGGTGTCCTTACCCTGTGTGAAAAACAACCACACTGCCATGCGGAGTTTGAAAGGTTTCAAATAAGTTTGCTTTTGGCTGTGGGCAGCTCGTTTAATTTCCTGCTGGCTGTGGAACCCTGGCAGTGGTCACACAGATTCGAACATTCTTGCAGTGTAAGAAGGTCTCCAGCAAGTTGTTTTCAAAAGTAATAAAATACTCATGCAATATTCATAAATGCCAAATCCAACAACTAACAAAGAGACCGGAATGTTACATTTTGTAGTATTTAATTAGGCATTTATTAATTTTGATTTTGCTGGGTTGTTTATATATTTTGAAGCCAATAGCTCCCCCGCCCCCAGATTTTGATCATTTTCCTAGGCCTCAGGCCTTGAGCTTCTAACATCCAGTGGAGAAAACAGCCATCTTGGCAACTTCGCAAAGCCCCCGGCAGAGACCAGAGCCTTCCCCCTTGGGTGTGAATTGAAATTACGTGTTCTCATCTTCCCAGCTGATATCTGCAGGAGACATTCCTGGATTCCTGGCTGGTTATCCCCACAAGTTCCTTCTCAAATCCATTGACATACTTAAAAGGATCTGTCAGCAGTGTCCTCAGTGGGAGGGTTTGGTGGCAGTGTGAGCCTCCAGGGAATTCACGTGGACTGGTGAATTAAACCAACTCTTGCTAATGGCAGTGGAGAAGGTAATAACACAGACATGGTAAATATTTTCAGGAAAAAGGTGCTTTTATTAAGAACATTGGCTGCTTCCCAATTACTTAGCAATCCAGAGACAGCTGCAGTCTCCAGTCACTCATCCTGCGTTTCGTTGGTTTGGTTCTCCGCGTGCCATGATGGCCTCGTGGTTGATGGCGCCTCCCGCCCGAGGTGCTTGCTTTGCTCACTTTGCGGTGTGTGAACACAGGCTAGCTCGGTTGTTAGACTGCTTGCCCCACATGGCATGCTGACTGGGAGGCTCCTTGCATGTCCTGCGCGGGCGAGGCAGCCAACCTCCGTGCCTACTCACCTAGCTGTCAGGGCACAGGGACGGCCCCGAGAGAGGCAGGTTCTGGGATGGCAGGTTCCCTCATCAGAAAACTTCTGTGTGACAGAGTGTGACCTCGCTCAGCCGCTGCCTCCTCTGTGATGTGTGTGCCAGAGGACAAACTAATCTTGAAGAAGGTGGAGGATCAGGAAAGTGGAGCTATCACACAGCGTTCTTGACTTCTCCCAAGACAAGGGCCCTAGGCACAGCCCAGTGTCCCCTCTTCCTCAAGAAAAATGCCTGAATTGTCTGTGCATGTGCCACTCAGAGTGGTGATAATATTTCCCATTCCCACTGCAGTGAGACGCAGCCGAGTGAACGCTTTCTAGCCAATGCACAGCAACCTCCAGGAAGAGTCTGAAGGGTAGAGATGAGCCTGTCTGTTCCCTCTCCTTCTACTACAGGGAATGAGAGTGTGATGGATGGAGCTGGGGCAGCCATCCTGGACATTGCCGTTGAAGCCACGCATCAGATGCTCAAGGGGCAACAGGACAGAAAGGGTCGTGATCCTGGACACCCCGAGGCCTACACCATCTCTGTGCCACCCTACTCTAGACCCCAGGCAGAGGAGATTTAATGCATCCTGTTTAAGCTATTGCTATTTTGGATTTTCTTGTCTAAAAGAAGTGAGCTTTAAGTTGCAGCAATTAAGTATGTGGCATTGGCTTAATGGATGTGTCCAGGTGGTGGGACTCAAATATCATGGAAAAGAGAGCTGGCAACACTCACTGTACGGAAACAAAGCATTTGATAAAAAGGTCCCCCATTGGTTTTTGAAAAGCAGCCCAGGTTCTGAACAAGGATAGTGGTAGGAAGTGGTGGGAGAAATTTGTAGTGTGGTAGTGCATTAGCCTCTGCCTCTGGCTGCGTTCAGCACCGTGTTGAAACGGGGGTACGGACTTTGGCTACCACTGGCCTGTGGATGTACGGGAATGACAGGTGCACAGCTGTGCTAATGGAGACGCTCCCAGCTTGCACTCTGCAGTCTAGGTTGACTGACAGCTTGGTAATTTGGAGCTTGAAAGGGTTGAAAACTGTGACTTCTGCATCTCTCAAATCATGTTAGTCCTAGAAGTGTTTTTGCAAAGCAGTGTACTTACAGGAGACAAGAGCAATGCTCAGTCCTGCCCACTGGAACCTTGTCTCAAAAGTCACTTTTAGGACGCTGCCTTCCCAGCACCCCTGTGGCTTCTGATGGCTCGAGGTGGGTGCTGATAGGCTGGGAGAGTATGGAGAGTATGGAGTGGGCAGAGCATGGAGGCTGTAAGGTCAAGGCCAGAATCTTTGGCATAATGCATGCTCGTAGCAGAGCAGCCTGCAAACAAGCAGGGCAGAAGTCCCCAATGGCTTTGAAGAGTCTGTTTTGCTAAAGAAGTCTCAAGCCTGGTCTGCAGAATCCTGTGACTGTTCAACCTCAAAACAGTCCCATGAACCCTGAAAGGCAGAGCAAGTTCCCCAGCTGGAGTCAGAGAGAGATGATGGAGGAGGAAACAGAGGGGAGGGGAAGAGAAGGGGCTTCACTCCACCCGCTGGGGTGGGAGGGTCTGAATCTGAGAGCAGCCTCCTGCTGACAACCAGCAAGGAAACCAGAATCCGAGTCTTGAAAATGGGAAGAACTGAATTCAACCCCCAGCCTGACTGAGTGTGGCAGGGGATCTTCCTAGAGCCTCTGGAGAGGGGCACAGCTTGGTGACACCTTGACTTGGGCCCTGGAGAGCGTCAGAGCAAAGGACCCGAGTGCAGCGTGCCTGTGTGTCCTGAGCCTGAACATTGCCAGCATGGTGTCTGGAATGGCACAGGCTCTGCTTACCACTCACTGCACCAGTGAGTGACATGGAGACAGGTGACAGCGGGTCCCCACAGTCAGGCTGGAGGAGGCCTGAGGACCTGAGTGTGTGCCTGGCAATGTGTGTGGGTTGGTGGTGACTCAGCCCTCAGGATGGCCTGTGCTCTGGGGCATGAGAGCAAAGTGAACTTGACAGGAACATCCTGGTTCTGCTCCCTTGGTGGGAGGAGGCCTCCAGGAGAGAGCGAGAGCACGGCCCACGTGAAATGGGAGCTGCAGCAGGTGCAGGGGCCACGGGGTTCTGTGTGGTCAGCCACTGCTCTTCTACTCCATTGTTGTATGTGAAAATTTTCAAACAATACAAAAGTTACAGAATTATACAGTGAAGACGCATGTGACACCACCGAGGCCCTGTGTGTACCTGGTGGTGCCACTGCTTCAACACACACCAGTGCATCTTGCACACTTGCCCCACTTTCCTGTTCTGACGTCGTATTCTGTGATGCATTTCAAAGTGAGCTGCAGACATCAGTATATTTCACTTTTGTACAGGTGGCATTGAGTTTGATGCTTTTCAAAGTAAAATTTACAAATGAAATGCAGAATTCTTCACTTCACCATCCCGTGAGTTTTGACAAATGCACTCGACAGCGTAACCCACAGCCCTAGGGATACGGACAAGGCGAGCCAATAGCCTGCTCAGTGACGGAGATCACCAGCATGGCCATCACAGCAGCGCCAGGCCATGCATGGCCCCTGAGCACTCCAGATGTGGCTACTGAGACTACAGAACCCGATCTTAAATCATGTAACATTCTAACAGCCCTCAAGTGTGTTGAGAATCACAAGCAGTGGGGACAGAGAGCAGGGGAGTCCTCATGCCCTCACCTGTTTCCCGTAGTCATGCAACTGACCAGACGCTGCTCACCTCTCTGCAGGGTGTTGCTGTCGACGCACTCCACCCGCCTTCATATTTCTCGGTTACCCCTCCCCACGCGCGTGTGTGCACGACACCCTGAGCTACACAGGGTAGCTCACGTACTCTCCAGCACAGACAGACGCTGAGCCAAACCAGGATAGAGCCTGCACCCCATGGGACCTCAGGCCACCCTGTTCCAACACCAGACTCCTCTCCCAGCCCCTGGTGGCCTCCTGTTGGTTTGTGTGGGACTTAAATAATGTCATACAAATAGGATTGCACAGGAAATAATTTTTTGAGATTGCCTTTCTTTGATCTACCACATTTAAAAAATGCCCCTCTTTTCCTGCTCTACTGAGGCCTGTTGATACACAAAACCTGCGTGTGTTTAATGTACCCACCTGGACGAGGTTGGAAGTGTGCAGAGTCTGTGAAGCCAACTCTGCCAGCCTTGCTGGGTGACTCCCTCATGTGAGCCTCAACACCACCAGTGAAGTTGAGGTTCTCTCTGATTGACAGGCTCTCTGTCTGAGCCCTTGTTCCCCAGGACTTAGGGACATTGGAGGGATCCTGGAAACTGCAGCATAGGAACTTTGATCCATTGGCCTTTAAGATCTGGCTGTTTTCTTACCACTATCTCTACATCTTCCTCTGGGGAAACACCTGGAAGTTGCTCTGAGCCATTTTCCATCTCTTTGTCTTCAGTTCGTATGGTTTCCAGAATTGGCCCTGAATTATCTAATTAGCATATTTCATCCCTATAGCTACCATGATTAGTTCAGCGATGTGCATGTTGCCCAAAATGGACCCACAGGACTCAGGCCCAGGAATTCTCTTCAACTTTTTGTGTGGGACTTGAAGTAGAGGTGGTGTGTGCAGGGGCAGTTGCAGCCACCTTGCAACAATGAGGGGCAGACGTGGAGCTGGTGCAGGCACCATGGAGTTGAGCTGAGTCAAGAGAGAGAAGTGTGTCTCCAGTGACACTGCTTGGACCTGTGTCTAGTTGTGAAGCCACAGCTTGTGCCTAATTCAGGTTTTTAGAAATCAACCCCAAGAGAAAAATCCCCTTTAACAAAATGTTTTCCCTCAAGAGTTTCAACGTGAGCCCAGCTCTTCCAGAGAACCCTCTTCAGCAGCACCTCCCTCCGCTCTGCTGACTGTTCCTGGGAAGAGGCTGCCGCAGTATTTACAGCATGATGCTGAGGCCGAGACTTGTTCAGGCTGGGGAGCCTTGTTCAGGCTGGGGAGCCGAGGTGCCAGGCTTTGGCCTAACACCCCTCCAGGGAAGTTCTTCATGATCAGGCAGAAGGTTTGACTCTACGTGTTTGCATGTAGTAGATTTCTCTTCTTTAAAAAGATTCAATTATGAATTCAGGCATCTCCAATGTAACACTGGAGAATGAAATGAATTGAATGAATTATTTGTAAAAACGTCCTCAGGTTCTTCTGATGAAAGGAGTGTAATATTCATAAATTCTGTTTGCAATTTCCGCACCAGTTGATGCTCCTCATTGTGTTTTGCTGAGAGCTTTATGAGACGTGGAAGGTTCCGTAGAGACCGGCTGAGAGAGAGTGGCAAGGGCAGCCAGGACAGGGCCATTCATTCTTCCCGGGTCTTGGGCTCTCGGGGTGCAGCGGGGTGGCAGCCGTGGCCTCTGTTTTCTTGCTTGCTGCTTTTTCTTTTTGAAGTTTTGTCATCCTACTTTGGAAGTACATTCACTTCGTCTGTCATGTGTGTAAATTGTGAGCCCAGCAAACAGCTGTCTTCCTCTGCCAGCTTCGGTGGCTCCATGATATGGCTTTGAAGCTTCTTTCTGAGTCAGCTTCAAAATCCAGAACAATGCCGAGCTGCGCCTCCAGAGCCAAATGGGCTGGGAATCACAAGAAAAATAATTGCAGCATTCGATCATTATTAAACTGGTGCCTGAAGGCCTGAACTTTGCAGTGGAGGAGAGAAGATCGAGTGAGAAATCCACCTGAAATTAATCTGCATATTAGTCAGGGAAATTAATATCAGCAGCATAACGGGTAGCTCCACAGAGCCTCGGAACCTAACAAAGGCTTATTTCTCCTGCAGGTAAATTCCAGTAAGTGCACAATTTGGGCCTTGACATTCCCTATTGCCCAAGAGAAGGTGGTGAAGTCACATGGCCACAGTCTATTTGCAGCTGGGGACAGAGGGCAGCAAGGATGTGGAATGTGTGTGACCTCTCCATCACCAAATAACGGATTTCTACCATTGTGTTGTCAGTCAGAAATTAAAGTCAAGATTCTGATTTAGATGTGGAACTAGGGGTGTAGCCCAAACCCAGGAATCCCATTTCCAACCCTGGTGTCCCCCAGAGCTTGATCTATGTGTGTACCCAGGACACAAGAGACACACGACGTAGGTGTCTTGAGCACTCATTTGACTTGGAAGCCAAGGCCTGAAATTGGCTCCATTAAAAATGATTATATGTTGTCCCAGCACTTAGGGAGGCTGAGGCAGGAGAATCGCGAGTTCAAAGCCAGCCTCAGCCATGGTGAGGCACTAAGCAACTCAGTGAGACCCTGTCTCTACATAAAACACAAAAGAGGGCTGGGGGTGTGGCTCAGTGGTCGAGTGCCCCTGAGTTCAATCCCCGGTACCAAAAAAAAAAAAATGTTATATTTTTAAAAACAGTTAAATATGAGACAGTTAAAAATAACTAGCATATGTAAGGTGCAACTGGTGGGGCGCACGGGTTGGAAGGAGACTGTAAATGGCAGCACCAAGCCTCGGAGGGGTAGAGGAAGCCAGGGGAGCGGCAGCCTCGGGAACCCAGGCCCCATCTCTCCCCTCCGGCCTAGCAATTCCACCCTCCAAGGTGAGCATGGCGGCCCTGTGTGTGTACGGAGCCCGCTGATCCAAGCAGAGCCGCAGCCTCCCTCTGCTGCTGCCACCAGCTGGGAAGACAACATGTCGTGAGCACCAGGGGATACGGGGCCTGGCTTGTCCTGGGGCTGCCGAGGAGGAGCACTGTGCTCTGGGGGAAGGGTCACCAGGCAAAGGGTCACAAAGGTAGCCAGCAAACTTCCAAATAGTCATGGGACCAGGCCAACCCAGGCAGGGACCCAGGAAACAGGAATGTTCCTGGCCCTGGCCTTGACGTCTCTGCCCACAGCCTGTGCAAGCTATGGTCCCAGCAAGAAATGCTAAAAATACCTTGGCCGGGGGCCTAGAGATTGCACGTAGAAACTGCTCTCTGGAGGCAGCCTCGGGGATGGCTGATGGTACTGTGGACACCAGGCAGGCAGCCTACCCAGCTGCAAAGGTCAGCCAGTGTTGGATGCTTCCAGATTGGAGTTTCTGCCAGGACTTCTTGAGTATTCGGGATCAAGTGAAATGCCACCGTAAGCAAGTCTGCCTGGCCTGCTGGAGATGGAGCTGAAGCCCTCTCCTGGTTTCATCACCCTAACGACGATTCTGCTGTGGGTCAGCTCACGGCTGGACATCGGGCAGGCAGGAAAGCTCGGACACCTGGGGTCAGCTGTGCCTCCGCAGGGTTTCCAGGCCACTTCATTTGAAATCCCCGCAAACCGCAGGGGGGCGCTCCTGGCTCTGGGGCAGTGCCCTGCTTTCTGTATCTCCACCTGAGGACCAGGCGCAGGCAGGACAGGAGTCGCCCTGGCCTGACACTGGTCTGAAATGCTGCTGTTGTTCTTGACATGGGAGCCTCCTATGGGAGCACCACACTTCACACTTAGGTTTCTAAGCAGAAGTTCTGATCATGGCTGCCGAGAGTTGGTGTGATGGGGCTGGAAGCTGGATGGAAAGCCGGGCGGAGCCCAAGCACTGAAGAGAAACCCCATGGTGAGGACCCCGTGGTGAGGACCTTGTGGTGCAGACCCTGTGGTGGGGACATCATGGTGAGGACCCTGTGGTGGAGACTCTGTGAAGACCCTGTGGTGAGGACCCTGTGGTGAGGACCCTGTGGTGAGGACCCCGTGGTGAGGACCCCATGGTGGGGACATCATAGTGGAGACATTGTGGTGAGGACCCCGTGGTGAGGACCCTGTGGTGAGGAACCCGTGGTGGGGACCCTGTGGTGAAGACCCTATGGTGAGGACCCTGTGGTGGGGACCCTGTGGTGAGGAACCTGTGGTGGGGACCCCATGGTGGGG